>VMBQ01003459.1:4866-102332 GCA_007657795.1 Dreissena rostriformis
TACTACTACTACTACTACTACTACTACTACTACTACTACTACTACTACTACTACTACTACTACTACTACTACTACTACTACTACTACTACTACTACTACTACTACTACTACAACTACTACTACTACTACTACTACTACTACTACTACTACTACTACTACTACTACTACTACTACTACTACAACTACTACTACTACTACTACTACTACTACTACTACTACTACTACTACTACTACTACTACTACTATTACTTCTACTACTACTATAACTACTACTAATACTACTACTACTACTACAACTACTTCTTCTACTACTACTACCACTACTACTACTACTACTACTTCTTCTTTCACTACTACTACTACTACTACTACTACCACTACTAATACTACTTCTACTACTACTGCTTCTACTACTACTATTACTACTACTACTACTACTACTACTACTACTATTACTACAACTACTACTACTACGTCTACTATTACTACTGCTACTTAGGAATAAGGCGCCGTCCCTACCATCCATGTTGTTAAACGGACGGCGCCTTTTCCAAACTTGGCCGATATATCACTGGCGGCCAGGACCGGAATGAACGGAGGCATTTTTGAAAGCTGCCAAGATATCATTAGAAAAAACTTGTCGTGAGAAATTATCATAACAACTGTGGGAAGATGTGCCCTTTAGAGTTTTAAACGGTTTAACTATTACCATTTAAGAAAAACCGCCCAGTCTCCTGATGGTAATGTTTTCTAGTAAACCGGAACTATTTACACGCTTAATCGATATATAATTCAAAGAAAGGTCCTGGTCAAGTTTCATTTTGATTGTATTTGTTTTGTAGAGTCTTCACAGCTATTCACTATAGCTATTAATGGAAAATTGCCTAGCCCACTGGCCGTCATGTTTTCCAATTGACCGGACGATTTTAGAACTCAGCCATTATAGGAACACATTCTCTTAGTTATTCTTTGTTTGATGAAGATTGGAAACACCATATGATTTCTAGATTGTTAACAAGGTTTCACTGTAGCCATTTATGAAACATTCCCCTACCACAGGGAAGCCATGTTTTCATATCATGTTCGAACTCGGCCGAGATGTCGTTAGAACACATGTTCTGAGCAAGTTTCATAAAGATTGGACAAATACTGGCACATAGAGAGTATTCGCAAAGTTTTATTTTAGACAAATAAGATAAACTTCCCCGCCCACTGGTAGTCATTTTTTTTAACAGACAACAACAATGTTCAACCTCTTATTAGATATCATTTAAACAAATGTTGAGAGCAAGTTTCATGAAGACTACACAAAACATATGACTTCTGTAGTGTTAACAAGCTTTTTTTTAAATTGATTTGACCTCGCTTTCAACTTCAACTAGACCGAGAAAAATGTTCTGACCAAGTTTATTGAAAATTGGGCAATAAATGTTGTCTCTTTAGTATTCACAAGGTCTATAATGACGACGCACGATTACCGACGCGTAACAAACAACGCGCACATGGTGATAGCAAAAGCTCAACAAGTGCTCAGGTTCTCTAAATCTTTTAACACTGATTTCCTTTGTGTGTTAACCTTACTGATAATCTAGTATATTATCATTTTGTAGATATACATACCTCAATATGCAGTACATGGGATCACTTACATGTAAAATTGGAAAAAACGTAAGAAGCGTTACCTTTTAGAAAGGGTTGTCTATATGATGGCATGACACTCTTCTAAATTTCTAAAGTTATCGTTATATCACTTGTTTGTGAAAAGGTAATCAATTTGCTATGAGAAAAAAGTAAGACGTGATCGTCAGTGTTTGGAATTTAACTTCAATCTCCCACTTTTCTCACCACTAGAAATAATCTCATTACAATTAACGTGACCTTATTTTACATTAAAGACAAATCACTAATGAGTGCATGAAAATAGTAACAGTGGATAGACCTGGCTCACTCTATGACGGCACACAATATAACGTATCATAAATTTGGTTCATAAGATGCACAGAGTTCGAGAAGGAACCAAATATCCCATATAAGTGATAAATGTGTAATGAATGGCCCAATTACTTCCCGAATAATCAATTGAGCGGAACAAGCAAACAATATGAACTTGTTTACCCTCATGTTTACATCAGGATGTCATTATATAAAGATTTTATGAAAACAGGATCATAAATGAGTTCTGAAGCGGAAAGTAAGTATAATTCAAAGGGCAATAACTCCATGAAAATCACTGGAGCGGAATGACATGCTTATATTTGCGCACGTACAGATGTTCAGATTCTGCATATACAGTCTTATCAGAGTCGGATTATTATATGTAGTTCCTGAGATCTCGCATTGTGACTAATAACTCATTAGAAACTGTCATAACATAATTCAAAAGGTATTCCTCCAGAAAATTGGGATTCTGCGGAATAACCGAAGAATATGTTCATGTCCACAAACACTCTTTAAATAACATTTTATCAATTATAAAAGGGATATAACTCCCTCAAACGTGATTAGAGAGGACCGAAGGATGCTGCATATAAAATGTCATTAGATTTGGAAAATTATGTCTGAGATTTTGCAAAGATACGAGGTGTGTGACGGACGAAAACACGGACATCGAGTATGCTGCAATATGCTAAAAGGGAAGATCGTTTCAGACACCAACAAGTTCAATAACATCCATTTCGAATAGCATTACAACATGTATTTGTAAATACATGCTTTGAACCAATTTTAGTGTAGTTTTGTCACCGACATGTCATATCACATAAACTAATATAAATTCAATCAATCAATGGCTCATTATATGCATACAATTGAAAACTGAGCTCGACCATAAGTTGTGCTTTTTTAGCAACATTTATTCCCTTCTCTTCTGTAGTGTACTTGCCTATATTTTTGGATAAAAAACCAATATCATTGAAAGGGATGTAACTCCTGACAAACCATTGTATTAATGATTTGGTATATCGTAACCACTATTAGTTGAGCGAGAATACTCTTTCTAGACAGATCGCATTAGTAACGTATCTAAAACACAGATCCATAATTGTTTCTTATCGATGTTCAATCAATCGCCCAGTTGTTCAAAACGGAAACTTTTGGGTTATGATAAACATAGCATATGGGAAAATTCGATTAAATATGAAAATCGATGGTGAATGTATCACTGTCCAAAACCAGTAGAATGTGGTAAATAATTCTACAGAGTTTAGCCTTGATAGCAGAGTTTATGCCATTTAACCATGGCTAATTTCCCAAACATTTAGAACAACTCAGTACAGAAAGTTAAACTAAGACAGTAAGCATTTCAATATAAATTAAGTATAGAATGGACCTTAATTTGAAATTTTATCCGAGCGCAGCAAATGGATAAACGTTCAAATACAACCGTTACAAGAGATTTACCGGTGAATGAAAACAAATAATACATTTTTTTTTAGAATAATAGAAGGTTAATGCCAAATACCTTTATAAAAACCATCATTAAGATAATTGATACGCTGATTTCGCAATACTCCTGTAGTTTGCAACGTGTTCCTATGTCAGCAGAAGATAATAATTTTTAATTGAATGTATTACATTTATAATAACAACAGCAATATGATCCACCACTTATACGAATATACGTTTCAAAAGTACCACCAGTCCAATTGATACCCAAATACTACAACGTGAAGTAGAACGGACAGTGAGTTATACTCGAACATATCGCGTTAACACTGATGCAAGGGCTAAAAATCAGTGTTTTATTTTAACCTTTTATGTTCAAGTATTACTTTCAAAGTAGCGATGTGTTTCGTATATGCAAAAATCCCATTAAGGTTAGACATATTTTGTGCCATATTATTTTGAAATCATTCAATGTTATGTGGTTATAGAGCAAACAAGCTTCATTTTACCAACATTAATGTGACATTACGCTTAGTTTGATCTTTATCTTTTAGGTAGCCATGTGTTTGTTATCACAACGTATCATATCACATTGGTGATAATAAGGTTATTTTCAAACCCCTCTATGTATTTCAATTCAAATCGGACGTAACCTTCTTTGACATTTAAGTTCTGAATGTTGACTTTGACCTCAAAGTTTGACTTTGACATGGGAGAGCCACGTATTTCTTTCGTGCATCACCCTGTCTAATATAGCTGAACCTTTGCTCCAAGTTTATTAAAAATATATTTAATGCATACATGCAAGTTACAGTCCGGAATTTCAGGAGAGCAAGACGATCATAGCAAATGAGACAAATAATGAGACAAAATATAGCTGAACCTTCCTTCGTTAATTAAAATATTCAATGCATCAATGTAAGTTACAGTCCGGAGTTTCAGGAGAGCATGATAGTCACAATAACTTAAGGGACAACTAATGGGACAACCTATGGGACAAAGTGATTCTTATTCTTATGCCCCCCTATAATCTGTTCATTGCGGCATTATAATCATAATTCTGTTTATGGTCAACTCCCATGCAATAATCCTGTTCTTAATGAGAATAGTGAAACTTACAGTAAAACACTTGTAGGGAAATTAAGTCAAGACTCAAACAAAACACAATTGTTAAGCTAGGACATTAACAATCGCAACGAATTCAACTATATATTGTTTACCATCTCAAACAATGGTTAATGTGATTTGCTTCTCTGATAGGAATGTAGTAAACACCCATAAAAGAAAGTTATTTTTACTTCAATTTAAATATGACAAATTCACAGCTACAGGGAAGTTATATATCATGAAACGGACTTTAAACACCAATACCAGGACGTTTTTATGTGTCTATTGCAAAGCTTTTCACGTCAGAGATCTTAACATTCAATTTGAACGATTCAGTCTAAACTATCCTACAACACGAACAAAAAAAACTACCTAACCCTTCACCCTCATGGCAGCCTGTAAACAATTGTATCTGAAGCAACAGGAAGTGAACATAAATTCATTATTTTTAGCCACACAATGAAATGTTACAACTTACGCAAGAGATTTTGAAAAATGAGCAGGATTTATATTATGCAATACTTGAGTAACCTTCCTATAATGCCTTGATAAAATAAAGACTGTGCGCTACATACATTCTGCACTTAGTTGTACAAATACATCGATTGTGATCAGGAACTTGGGAATACGAAATGCTTATCTTTAAACAATGTGAACAAAGGAGAAATACAGATATGTACAAACATTAAGAACAACTCAGTCCAGAAAGTTAAACTAAGACGGTTAGCATCTCAATGTAAATTAAGTATAGAATGGACCTTAATTTGAAATTTTATCCGAGCGCAGCAAATGGATAAACGTTCAAATACAACCGGTACAAGAGATTTACCGGTCAATGAAAACAAATGATACATTTTTTTAACATAATAGAAGGATAATGCCAAATGCCTTAATAAAAACAATCATAAAGATAATTGATAAGCTTATTTCGCAATACTCCTGTAGTTTGCAACGTGTTCCTATTTCAGCAGAAAATAATACGTTTTAATTGAATGTATTACAGTTGTAATAACAACAGCAACATGATCAACCACTTATACGACTATACGTTTCAAAAGTACCACCAGTACAATTGATACCCAAATACGACAACGTGAAGTAGAACTGACAGTGAGTTATACCCGAACATATTGCGTTAACACTGATGCAAGGGCTAAAAATCGGTGTTTTATTTTAACCTTTTATGTTCAAGTATTACTTTCAATGTAGCGATGTGTTTCGTATGCGCAAATATCCTATAAAGGTTAGACATATTGTGTGCCATGTTATTTTGAAATCATTCAATGTAATGTGGTTATAGAGCGAACAAGCTTCATTTTACCAACAATAATGTGACATTAAGCTTAGTTTGATCTTTATCTTCAAGGTAGCCATGTGTTTTGTTATCACAACGTATCATGTCACATTGGTGATAATAAGGTTATTTTCAAACCCCTCTATGTATTTCAATTCAAATCGGACGTAACCTTCTTTGACATTTAAGTTCTGAATGTTGACTTTGACCTCAAAGTTTGACTTTGACATGGGAGAGCCACGTATTTCTTTTGTGCATCACCCTGTCTAATATAGCTGAACCTTTGGACCAAGTTAATTAAAAAAAAATGCATACATGCAAGTTACAGTCCGGAGTTTCAGGAGAGCAAGACGACCATAGCAAATGAGACAAAAAATGAGACAAAATATAGCTGAACCTTCCTTCGTTACTTAAAATATTTAATGCATCAATGTAAGTTACAGTCCGGAGTTTCAGGAGAGCATGATAGTCACAATAACTAAAGGGACAACTAATGGGACAACCTATGGGACAAAGTGATTCTTATTCTTATGCCCCCCTATAATCTACTTATTGTGGCATTATAATCATAATTCTTTTAATGGTCAACTCCCATGTAATTATCCTGTTCTTAATTAGATCAGTGAAAATTACAGTAAAACACTTATAGGGAAATTAAGTCAAGACTCAAACAAAACACATCTGTTAAGTTAGGACATAAACAATCGCAACGAATTCAACTATATATTGTTTAGTATCTCAAACAATCGTTAATTTGATTTGCTTCTCTTATAGGAATGTAGTTAACACCCATTTAAGTAAGTTATTTTTACTTCAATTTAAATATGACAAATACAGCCATAGGGAAGTTATATATCATGACACGGACGTTAAACACTAATACCAGGACGCGTTTTATGTGTCTATTGCAAAGCTTTTCACGTCAGACATCTAAACATTCAATTTGAACGATTCAGTCTAAACTTTCATACCACACGAACAAAAAATCTGCCTAACCCTTCACCATCATGACAGCCTGTAAACAATTGTATCTGAAGCAACAGGAAGTGAACAGAAATTCATTATTTCTAATCACACACTGAAATGTAACAACTTACGCAATAGCTTTTGAAAAATGAGCAGGATTTATATTATGCAATACTTGAGTAACCTTCCTATAATGCCTTGATAAAAAATAAAGACTGTTCGCTACATACATTCTGCCCTTAGTTGTTCAAATACATCGACTGTGATCAGGAACTTGGGAATACGAAACGCTTATCTTTAAACAATGTGAACAAAAGAGAAATACAGATATGTACAAAAATATTTGCGTAAAACAACACTATGAGATAAGGCATACCAGATTAAGTTATCACTACTCTTATTTGATGCAATCCATAGTTTGCTGTTGATTTTGTTAAATACTTAAATAATAAAGTAAACTTTAAACATATATCAATAGCTCAAACGAGCTATTGATATAAATAAATGTCGCCTTATATTCATTTGTATGATTAACACTTACATCAAGACATAACGTGTTTCCAAATTATAAAATTTACAAAAGTTCTATGCTATTAAGACGCATTTTCAGCTCCCCTTTTTGTGTCGCAGTGTATTGCCCATCGGTAAATTTGCTGACATAATTCACGTTTTTTCTGTATTGCAGAGGTTGTTGGTTTCCAACTGTATCGTAACAGAAATTGAGTAATATATCGTTAACGTCACTATATACAGCGTTTTACTGTTCCCTTCACGTTTGAATTAAACCTATTGATTTTAGTTTTAATTGCTGCAAAAACGTAAGGCTTATTGAGCCGCTACCGAGTCTTGCCTATATCCACCGTTTGAAATTTGGTAAGCGCAATAACAACTTGTTTTTGCGAAGACAATTTTTCATGCGTAATTCATACGCTTAAGCAGAAGGCCAAATGCGTATTTTAACAATTATATTTGCTTATTTAAGCACATTTTCATCGCATTAAGAGCGCTTCAAAAAGTTTTTTATCAATAACAAGTATAGAATATGGTTTATGCACATCACGTTTCATCTAAACAAACTCTATACAAACTCAATGCCTTCTTAAGGTCCAAATGATTATGTTCCATTTTAATTATTCTTTTTATTAACAAAAACTGTTGTGTAAAGATTTATAGTATTATTATGTTTAAAATATATTCGTAGTCGTTGACAGAGCTGAGTCACGGAGACTATGCTAATGCGCTCTTGAGTTTGTCACTTCTATTGGCAACGCCTGCTGTGACTAAGCAGGCCGATGCGTGAGTGGCAGTCCTTGTTACATATTGTTCACACAAGGGGGCTTGTAGTCGGGGAAAGGGCGGCGCGCGCTTTTCTCAGGCTTCTCTTTCGAGTTGCCTGCTCGGATCTGTTTGCCTCAGCTGCTTCGATGCCTCTATGTATGGACTGTCGCCAGGTGGTGCGATCTCGGCCAGAGTCTCACAGGTGTCTGTTGCGATGCCACAGGCTTTGAAGTCCCTCTTGCAGGCATCCTTGTACCTGCTGGCTGGGCGACCCACGGGTCGCGTCCCAGTGGCAAGCTGGCGGTACATGACATCCTTTGGTAGGCGTCCATCCTCCATTCGGCGCACGTTACCAAGCCAGCAGAGGTGACGTTGGGTTAGCAGAGCAAACATTCTTGGGTTCCTAGCACGTTCAAGTATATCACTGTGCTGATACGATCCTGCATCTTGAATCCCAAAAGGAGTTTGAGGCACTGCATGTGAAAGGTGCTGAGGCGGCGTTCATGTCGCATGAGGGTCGTCCAGCTTTCGCTTCCGTACAGCAGGGTGCTGATGGCACAGGCCTGGTATAACCTGGGCTTGTTCTTTACTTTTAGAGCTTATTTCAATGGATATGTACGTACGTATGTCATTTCTGCTAAAGTTTTTCTCAATCCATTCATTCAGGACAAAGTTATGATCAAAACATAGTATAACATGTATATTTCTTGTATTTGACCACTTATTTGAACATCCATCAAGCTGGTTGCTTGTCATATTATAATTTATGTATATTTGTCATTCAGCCTAGGGGGCTGGTGCTTGACACTACGTGTGACAACCGTTGTAATGATGACAAGTAACATTGAACATTCTCCCATGCTGGACAAAGTGTTAGGGGTTGATTTCATAAATTTGACCTCGGACTTTTCATGTTAACCTTGACATGAGGCCTTTGGCTTTACACGCGACTCTATGCCTTACCATGCTTATTAATTCTGCAAAGTTATATCTAAACCTATTATGTGCTGTGAACAAAGTTTAAAGACGATTCTGAAGTAAGTGTGAACTTTAGAGTGTTCACAAGCTTTTCTTTTAATTTTATTTAGGTTTTGACACTAGTTTTTTCAACGGACTGGAACGTGTTTTATACTTTTCTTAACACTTCCGAGATATCATTAGGACAAATGTTCTAAGAAAGTTTTAGAAGAGCACACATGTTTCTTCAAGACAATTCCATTAACAATTTAAATAAACGCATATAACTGAAAAGCCTTTTAACTGCGAAATGTTCAAGTATTTTCATTAACGAAGTATATTACAATATTTTGTAACATCACGGACAATATCATTATTGTTTTTATTGTTATACGCACAAAGTGGAAATACTTGCATTTTGTACTTAAAGATAAAGCTCCGCCATGGGATACTCAACATTCTTTCTTTTTCTTTGCCAGTATTCGGATAAAGCACATACATTGATAAGTCAAATCTGATTCTTTAAGGTGATATTCTCATAAAATCCCTATAATACTACTTTAAACTTAATTTAGTGCTCTCAACGTGTATTGACTGAGTAGGAGTCAATCAGTTAAGACAGAATTTTGTACATGGAAAAAACATCTTGCGCGGACATGAATAATCTATCTATTTCGCTGAAGATGTATCATGAGAGGATTAAGCAGGCGCCTACTTAAAAGATAATGTTCCATTTATCGTTGTTAATCGGTCAGAACAGAACGTTTATTTGTAAACAGAAGCTACTCGTCAAAAATACAAGATATGGTCTATATAACATAAGATTTTAATCTCAGAATCTAGCATAATACACATGCAATATGTGATGAACAACGTTTTTCATTAATTTCTGATGAACAAAATGATTGTGTCTTTCATAAGATCAAGAAAGAAAGCAAACGGGAAAATGCGTTCAATTATGTCGCTAACACTCCAATTAAAGAAGGTTCAATAAAACGATGATTTAGAAATTGAAAGGAATTTAACCACGAGGCTCTTAGTCTGAAATTTTAAAAAGCACCATCAGAAAAGATAGAGTTGTTCACTGACTGATGAACAATAATGCGAACAATATTTCGATGCTCGCATTATTTAGTTACTTATTTGCGCAATTAAAATGCGAACTTTATTTTACTGGATCATGATTTCGTTTTGGATTTTTTTCAGAATTGTACACATCTAGTTTTACAACGCTAATTGATTTATTTGTCTTTACACCGGTCAACAATTATCATTGTAAAAGTAAAGTTTTACCTGTCATTACCCATTATTCAACAAAAGACAAAGCTCCATCGCGTATAAATGTACACATTTGTATTTGAAAACATTTGTATGATATATTATGACTTCAATTGCAAGTACGGCAAACAATACATTTAAAATGTTATGACCGGGTTACGATGAATACAAAAACAGAAACGATGAGGTAATAAATAACGAATATGTGTACATGTCCTGCATATACATGTATTTTATTTGTGTAAGTAGGTAATTTACTTACCAGCAGCAATATGTTTCAGTAATATGACAACAATAACTCCAAATAGTGTCACCGACATCTTCATCGTTTTAAATCGAGACATCCGCAAATATCACATCATGTATTGTTCTTAATAGCATTTTCATTATATACTGGGAGAGCCGCCAGAAAATAGAGTTTAAATAGTGTTGTAATCGGGAAGTGAATATACCAGCAGCAAACAATTATTTCCGCCTTATGCGCGCTAACTATGTAACGCTCTATTTTCGGTGAATTCGGCAATCATGATCAACAAATCAGTTCCCGATTTAATTACTGTCTAAACTATGATGGTTAACACAGTTATTAGCAAGAACATTAATTGTCGTAATTATAATAATAATAATAATAATAATAATAATAATAATAATAATAATAATAATAATAATAATAATAATAANATTTTGCAATGTTTCGCATATACGTATACTTGATATTAGTCACCACAGAAAGAAACTATTTTCAAATGCAAATACTTTTGAGAAATAGTATTTACATGTTATTCAGTTTGTCATAATCTCAAGTTGATTATTTCATCATAAGGTCATACTGGGTACTGTGACGTTGTATGTTTTTGTAGATATTGTAGGTATTTTATTAGTTGTAGCGTAATGAAATGTCAGGAGACATTTTTATCTTAGCAGAGGAGAATGTCACAGTTTGACATTTATCAATATGTCAGTTTTATTTATTCATTTTACATGCGCCGTTCCATAGTTCAAATACATGCGAACTTATATTTGACATCGCGCAGGCGCCGACTTTTCCGTCTGTTCTCGTATGTATTCGTCAATTGTGGTTTGTCCTTGTGACGTCTGCTGTTGTTGGGTGAATCGGAATACTTCGGATTTATACATTTAACAATGTATATCTACGAAGTCGGCCGAGGCTATCCAACAGCTGCACGTGCTTTCGTGTGAGCACTGTTTAACGTTTATGTCCAATCGTTCTGTATGTTTTATATTTGAGTGAAAGGAAGATTGAGAGCAAGATCCCTATTGGTTTGTTCGTTCACCCTTTTCTTCCTTCCCCGCCAAAATCCTTCCTACCGCAGAACCCTCAATAACTTTCGCAAGTTAAGTTGGGAGAATTAATTTACTTTTATTAACTTAAAAGGATATGTATAGTTTATAAGTAATCGGACACTGTGGCCTGTTTTATACGGTTGAATTATATTTACGAACTACGCCAGGACTTTGTTGTCTTACAAAAAAAGCACCTGTGACAATATCTTGAAATTGTATGGGGTTTTGTTTTGAGATTTTTTATGTTGGCTGCTTAAATACGGCCTTAGCTTAGGATTTCAATTGGGACCAGTTAACAAACGGACAAGTTCACCGCTACTTAAAGTTAAACAATAATTTTTCCATTAAAAAAAAATAACAATTGTATCGAGGTTGTTCGCTGACTTGTCGCGTGCATGTTTCAGTGTATTGCATTATTATTTTTACTTGTGTAAACATGTATATGGTATTACGAACACCAACGAAATATATGTCACATTAAATACAAAATACCCCTTTCTTAGAACGTATCTAACAAACATCTGCTGATTACATACTTGAAACTCAGGTTAATACATATATCAATTGATACTTCTCAGTTTTATATGATAATGAAGACAATGAATTATGAACAACGGATGCAACAAACCTTTTTTACTAATCATACAATTCAAACAATAACACGGTGGACGAAAAAACAACAGATATTGCTTACCGCATACGTCGCATAAGTCTCATACGTCTAATAAGCTCATGCTGGGTCGCAAATTCAATACAAAAAAATCATATTGTTATTTAAAATGAAATGTGTTCTTGAAACTGGTCACACATATTTGGTTTTAAACACGTGTATGGTGAAGTTTACACGGACCACAACTGTTAACAAAGATGTTTACTAAAGCAGCGAAAATGTTAATATCAATACAAAACCTTTATTGTTAACGGGAGACAGAAATCTTACAATTCCCATGACGATTTCAAATTATCAAATCTCGTCGCTTGGCAATTAAATAAAATCAGATCTCTTGAAATTATGAATGCATGTCTCAGATTGTTGAAGAATTCGATATTTCAATTCGAACGGTTCACAACTATGTCGTTTTGTAGGGAGATGCCGTTTTATGGGGCCTTCAGTAAATTTTACATTCAAAATGATGGTTAGACTACTTTTTTCAACAAAACGCGATTAACTGACAGGCGTTGCATATTTATAGCTAAACAGATAGCCCGTATACAATATTGAAACACATCGGGATCAATTTGCTAAATTATGAAAAAGTAAACACCAACGGTTAGAGCTCCTTATGTATTTAATGTTGGTATTTTTCGATGCAGAAGTCAGCATCAAACAGGATAAATCGCCTGTGTTAGTTATACATATATATAACGTGAACGAGTATATTTCGATTCAAATAAATAACGTTAACGTGTATTGCAATGCAGACGTGAGCTGCAAGCAAGGGTCAATCACCGGTGTCGTGTGCGTATATGTATCGTGTATGTCTTTATATTGCAGACATGAGTATCAAGCCAGGGGCAAACACCCTACTCGTATGCGTATAATTGTTTATTTCAATTCAGACATGATATAGATAAATGGACAATCAACCGTGGCAATTGTATATAGATAACGTACATGTATATTTCAATTCAGACGTTAGCACCACTATATCTCTGAAACGGTAGTTGATAAATGTTGTTCGATTTTATGTCTGACATATGATT
This sequence comes from Dreissena rostriformis, assembly GCA_007657795.1. NCBI lineage: Eukaryota > Metazoa > Mollusca > Bivalvia > Myida > Dreissenidae > Dreissena > Dreissena rostriformis. Next base: position 18,140 of record VMBQ01003459.1, read on the forward strand.
TCATTTTGCGTATTCTTTTATTGATCTTCTTATATGCAGTGTAAATCATATGTGAATAATATTAAAAGGATCACTATAGCTTGTAACGTGTAAGTATATATCGATGCAGACCTGAATACCAAGCAAGTGATGATCACGTGTGAACATTTTAACATTTTAAGTGATGCAAAATTATAGCGTTTACATATATACGATTTTTAACTTAACGATCAAAGTTACACTACATGTATTTAAATTTCATTTTGGTAAAAGCTATACTAATTTTGGACGTATGTTCGTCTGGTATCATTTTTCCAATGTTCAAAGAAAGTTAAAGGCTTTTCAATGGATTCTTAAGGAGCCATAATTGACAAGAGCACAACAACTATTTGTTTACGTTAAGTAGTGTTTGTCTTCATCAGGTTTTCAATGTTTTGTAAGGTTGTTCTATGGAAGGATGGCGTCCGGGCGGCGTCAAACAGGTTGTTTTCGGTAAATAACTTAGTCATTATTTATCAATCTTAATAAAATTTTGGACATGGCAAGTTTGCATAAAGATTAGGCTTTAGATTGAATTTGTGTTCAGGTCACGTTCACTGCTTCTTAAAAAAGAAAATTAGTTTTTACTCCATAACTTGAGTTTGGAATGGGATAGTGAACCAAGATCTGTATGTAGGTGGCTTATAAGAGGAATTAGTTTGAGATTACATTTGGGGACAGTCGGGTCAAGGTCAAGATAACTATTACTAATAATAGAAAACAAACAGCAAACAGGTGGTTTGTGGTCTATAAAAAAAGGTGCATTGACCAAATTTTCTGCAAATTATGATATAGTAAGCGTGCATGGTTTTGAAAGGCAGAATTAGCTTGGATTTTCAAGTGTGCCAGTCAGGGCTGGATCAAGTTCAGTATGAATAACAATAGAAAAAAAGGTTTCCGGTAATAATTTTTGTTTGGACGGAGATGTCGCACTAACATTGTGTTAACAAGTGTACGTATGGAAGTTCATTAGGCCAGTTCGTTAAGGTCAAGACCACAGTTACGACTGAAAAACATTTTCTACCCAATAACTTGAGTTTTGACAGAGATAACGGGCTGACAATATTTGGGATTGTGAAATAATCTATAACTTGCTTTGCACTTCATTTAAGCAAGATGGTTCAAGATCATGGTCACTGTTTCTCAAACAAGGAATAATGTGTGCTCTCAATATGTAAACTTCATATGTTTTGAGTTTTTGTATTGTGGCAGCTTACATATGGACCTACCTTGGAATTGCTATTGCGACCGGTTGGAATAAGATCAAGGTCACTGCTTCTTAAAAAAATTAGTTGCGCTCAAAAACTTTAATTTGTATCGAGAAAGTGCGCTGAAGTTATGCGCGTATTTATCTTTGCATTGCACAATTATTGTTATGAAATTAATAACTTGAAACTCTGTTTCGTGGCAATTCGATGTTTCTAATTTGTCAAAAGATTTAAACTAAAAAAACTGAATTGGTAACCATGAACTTCATGTTAACACGTTCTATAATATCTTTCTAATTATAAACCTTCAACTTATTTCTTGATTGACAAGTGGCTCAATTAACGTCTTACAGACGAACGGGCGAAGCAAGCGATGGCTAAGGAATGTTTGCTATTGGTTATCTAGACGTTAATAAATCATCACATGTTGATGAATGATCTTTTTAGAAGCTGCAAAACAGATATGGATTTTTCAATGTTCATGGCTATGTTCCAGTCAATCGGTGCAATCGCTCAGTCTTGTGCTTTAAAAAACGTAACAACTCATCCTGAGAACAACCGACAGTAACGAGCAGATACGTTTGAACGAAAGAGTTGCCATACATATTGCTTGTCAGGTGTGTTTCAGATTTAAATCAATACACTCCGCGAGTTCAACGCAACATGGCGTTGATAAATCGTTCATAATAATTTGATATAGAATTCGTACAAGGTTTCTTAGTAGTGCAATACTACCTTAGGAGAATAGTACAATGATGTTCCGTATTCATGTCCAATATTTGCATAACGTTTTATCCCGTTCAACAGAATGTTACCGTTATAGTGTCACCATCGTTTGGTTTGGTTTTGAGAAATAAATGAAAAGTAAATGTTATTTCTTAAATGTAATGATAGTTTGTAATTATCTAGTCCTTCAAATACAGTTTATGGTATATATACAATATTTTAAATCATTAATGGCATCGATTATCAATCGATAACGCATGTGTGTTGTATCAACCGGTCAATAATTGTGTTGGTTATACATTAATAGTTCAATTAAATTAACCAACAACTTTACCTTAATAGCAACGTCTTTAGGTTGTGGGTCGAATACTTTAATGGAAAATACGTCAGATTTATAAGCGTTGTGTCGTTGTTTACGAACATAATTAAAATAAACATTTATTTGCAAGTATCTTCATTTCAAATGAGGTACGCTTATATTTTTTGAAACGACATGTAATATTTAGATGCAAATGCATAGCGTTGCAAAGAGTATTATAAAATGAGTATTTGTATAGTTGCAAGTGTGTTTGTTTTGTTTTGCAACATAGTCAATCTCCGGATCGCATGATGGTTTTTGTTTAATAAACACACTTTAATAACCCATCCGACAACGACATACACGATATACTGTATTCAATGTATTCAATGACTATAAAATGAAAATAGGTAAACAGCGGCTTTATTCATTCCGGTAAATAATTATTTCTCACTTGAAATAGCACTTTTTGCTCTCGCTGAACATTTAAACGAGTTAGTTAAAATTCGTATTTTTCCAATAATAGCTTGAAAGAAGAGTAGATAAATTAGCTACACGTTTTGATCTTATTTTTTTATTAACGATTTCCATCTTTTATGAGAATACCTGTTTCCGATAGCAAGAAGAAATCGTTTGAATCTCTATTTAACATTCTAAATTTAATTCGATCGAATGTTACAAAAAAACGTATCGCAACTTTTATAATAATGCAAATTAAAAAAAGAACAATTGATACAAAGCTACACTTGAAATACAAAAATAACAGTTTAAGATCGGCACAAAAATAGGGCGGTCGGGTGTTTTCTGGGGTGATGGGCAAATCATTAAAGCAATCGTTGCTCTGTTGTTGTTATATAAATTATTTAAACATTTCACAAATGATTTTCTACCAGCAGGAGGCAAATATATGTATTGCTTTTAATGCTTTGTACTTTATAACATGTTTATTAAACAAACCGTTGTGTTTTACACATTTATTTAACATAGGGCTTATACATATGTGTGTTGTATGCGTATTTGCTATTTTATACACAACCACGAAAGGTCATTATGGAGCAAAAGATGAAGATTGTGATGGTGATGATTTTGATGGTGGCGGTAGTGATGATTATTATTAGGCTTATGATGATGATGATGCCGATGATTTGGACTGGAAATTAATCTTTTAAAAGAAGGGATAAAATTATTTAGAAACAGAGGACCTTTAAGACATAACGAATATCGGATTTGCCTTGGCACGCGAACAAATACTACCTCTTTTTATAAATACATGGGATTAATATTTACACCAAAATTATCTTGGAGCGCTTCACAAAAAAAGCTTAGTGCACAATCACAAACAAAATTTGTTGTTATTTACAATTATAAAACAATCATTTGGGTATTTTCCGATTAAAGAATTGTTTATATTGTTTGATAGTATAATAAAACCGATTCTAGTTTATTGACTCAATTGAAGTTGTACATAACAATTTTTGTAAACGAATTGTGTATGTTGAAAAACTAACTAACACATGTCTTGTTCATGGTGAATGCGGGCATCCCCCATTATGTACTAACTTCTTTGTCAATTTTATAAAATGTTGGGATAAGTTTCTAATTGCGCCTAACCATAGACCTAACCTTAACAATGTTATAAATGCTAAAAGCGTTAGATAACTGTTGGGCTTCAAAAGTCAAAACAATGTTATTTTGTTATGGCTATGGATATGAATGGATAAGTCAGAAAATTGGCGATGCTAGTTTATTGTTAGTTTATTCATAAGATACTTTCGCCAACGCATTACTGATTGTTAAACTCAAAACAGGCAAAGTGATAAAAACAATTCATCACGCTGTCACCAGTACATGTATTACAAAACAATGCTAGATACAGAAATATGTTTTTCCTCAGAACATATACCATTACAACATAAACTTGCCTTTTGTAAATTTAAATGTTCTAATCATAAATTAAATGTTGAGATAGGTAGACAATCAACTATCATATTTGATGTTAGACTGTGTAATTGTTGTCTTTATAAACATAATGTGCTTGTTATTGATGGTGAGTTTCATGCATTTTTCCAGTATTCTAAATAAAGAAAAATCCGTACCCAATATCTTTCAGTATGTGACTGTTATTTATTAATGGGATCATCCAATGATACAATTACACATAAAAGCATAAATTTTGTATACTATCTGTTAAACATCAATTCATAACTTTGTGTTTATATAGTCGGCATAGTAATTCTCGCGGTATCGCCAATTTCCGCGGTATTTCAATTGCAACCCTATACGCTGTTAAAACGTCATAATTCGTGACCCAATTTCCATTGACTTTCCCTTTCCCTGCGTCTCATTCGTATGCAAATGTTAATAGCTCCTGCCTTTTTACGCATCACTTAACATATGTTAAATTGCTAAGAAGGGAAAGCCCGTTTACATGCATCTATTGCTCAGAGGAGTGGTATTATGACAGTGGTGCAGATTATACGACGGTTTAACTATTAATATTCATGTTAATTTCAAGTTTAATGGTTTATACAAGCTTTTACTTTTGCAAAAGTTAAACTTCTTGTCAGATATTATAAACACAATGTGATTTAGTGACATATAGCCTGTTGACCTTCTTACCACGAGAATACGAATATGGCGTCACGCACATCAACAGGCGATACTACTGTGTCTTAACTGTCTTACCCGCAATATTAACGCTATATTTAAATAAAATAAAAATGGATATCAGCGGGAAATAAGTTTATTTTCACAAAGCAGTCCATAATTTATAATGTTAGCATTTGTTTCCGCTTTAATTTAATTCTAACGTTAAGTACCGCAAGAATACAGATATATTTAAATGTATAATTGATAAGGATACAAGTAGTTACAAGACAACTGTGTGATTGTATACTGTTTGTGTATATTGTGTATTATTGGACCGATGTCCTTTAGTTACTTAAACATCATCATCATCATCATCATCATCATCATCATCATCATCATCATTATCATCATCATCATCATCATCATCATCATCACCACCATCATCATCATCGTCGTCGTTATCATCATCATCATCATCATCATCATCATCATATTCATCATCATCATCATATTCATCATTATCATAAAATGGTGCATAACCTTTGCAATAGCATATAATACGACATGATTCGGCATGTATTGTTCACGGAAAAAGAACCTTGTGTTAATGTGCAAATTCAATCGTATACATTTGTTTTGTTAAAGTTGGAAATGAAAAGGCTGTGTGAGTAAATTTAAGTCGTATGCTTTGAATTGACAAAAAAAATGGGGAGGCTAATGTGAATTTTGTTTCTTAAAAACACATTTCTTTGGTGGATGTCTGACAAACTACATAATTTGGCATTGTCACAACTTGTGCTGTGTCCAAAAACACAAACGTCTAAGCTAGTTGACCTATTCATTTTCATTTTTTGACGCACGCACATACTTACGCATGGAATAAAATATAATTATCCTCCATGAATTATTAGTAGTATTTTGTAACAGAATTTTTGGTTTCATTTTGCCCGAACGTCTTTGATGTTAACTGGTTTCGGATCTTTTTAACTTAATGACAATTTTTTCCTTTACAATTTGATTAAAAAACAACAACACAATAGTCTAGTGTTCTATATGATTTAACCATTTGTTTCTTTAAATTATTTAGGATGCACTCAATATGAAATCCAACTGTTTTCGAAACAAATTAATTAAACTGACCTGTTTTGGGAACAATCGGATATACATTTGACATGAATAAGATGTACTAGACATGGATGTCCCCGCATGCACTTATATTGACAAGCGATATGTGTCACTATATATCTTCAAACACGAGAAGTTATTTTATGGGCATATCTAAGACATGATCAATATGTTAATTTGTGATCCCAGTGTGCAGACGGCAAATGCGCCCTTTAATAAAAGATCGAAATACCTGTATGGGAAAACTATATGCCCGAGTAACAAATGCAGATATCGGACTAGGCCAGGTACAACATCTCTGAAAGAGTAGTTTGCCCAATATATCACTAATCCTAGTAAAATCTTCTTGCATACCGTGAAAATTATATTCAAAGGATTCCATATAGCTTTAAAAGTGTAAATATACTTCAACGAGACTGCAATACCAAGCAAGTGGCAATAACCAGCGTAACAACGTTAAACTTTGTTTTTCGGAGTTATTATACTGACCTTGTGTATGTAGGTCGCTTAAATAAAGTCTATATATAGGAGTTCATAGGGTCAGTTCGTTAAGATCAAGACTTCTGTTTGTACTACACAATTTTCTGCCCAGGAACTTGAGTTTAGAATTGTGGCAGTTTACAAACGGATTGGGAATGCCTTTGGAATGAGTTGGATCAAGATCAGGGTCATTGTTAATTAAAATAGAAAAAGATTGTCCTCAAATAACTTTACTTTGGATCGAGGCAGTGCGATACATGTTTGTTTATATGTGTATTACATGAATAATTAGTTTGGGATTATACCATTATTTCAATTAAATTCATAACCTTGTTTCGTGGCGCTTCGATGTGTCGTGTTTTTTTCAAAATATTTAAAATTATCTAATTGGAATATGCTGTCATGATATTCATGCAAATACATGCTATAATTTCCACAGAAGTATAAACATATTATGATGTATTTCTTGATTCACAAGTTGCTTAATTACTGTCTTGCAGATGTAGTGCCGGTGCCCAGTGATAGGGAACCGGCGACAAATCATCGTGGAGCTGGATGGGAACGCGCGTTATGACGCTCTCTCTTGCACTGGATGCGAACGTGAATGCATGTGCGTTACCTGAGGTAAGTATTTCCAGGAGGATAGGTGTAGAACGTTGCCCTGAGGTGAGTATTTCCAGGAGGATTAGCCTGTGACTGTAAGCCTGTGACTGCGCGCCTGTGCGTGTTGCCTTGAGGTAAGTATTTCCAGGAGGATTAGCCTGTGCATGTGAGCCTGTGCGTGTTGCCCTAAGGTAAGTCTTTCCTGGAGGATAAGCCTGTGACTGTAAGCCTGTGACTGTGAGCCTGTGCGTGTTGCCCTGAGGTAAGTATGTCCAGGAGGATAAGCCTGTGACTGTGTGTGTTGCCCAGGCTGAGTAGTGGCGTGTAACCGACGACAGTAGACGTGTGTTTCCCTTCGAGTGTGTATTGCCGAGGACGATAAGTGACATGCTGACGAGGTTTCCGGTCAAGGACCCGGTGAGTAGTGTTAGTGTCGTTAGTAGTAGTTGCAATAGTTGTGAACGAAACCCACGAAGAGCTAACCGGGAGAAACACTACAGTGGTGCAAGATGTGGGATGTAGTGAAAATTGTGTTTTAACGGTTAGGCTAGTTCTGTAACTTTTTAATTCACATTTTTATACTCGGCATCGTAGAATTTGGACCGTCGCATCGTATTTAATTTGAAGTTTGTATTTCTTTTTATAAAGTGGTCTTTGCTAGATAATGATGTACGTTGCGTAACGTTCGTCTATTATAAGACGTGTGTAATCACAGTGGATCCAGTGGTCGTTTCATGAAATCGTCTAGACATTTCCTTTGTTTGCATTCCATGGTCGCGTAAAAATTGGCGCAAATTAAGTGCGCAGAGCTCATTAACTGGAGTGGTCGAATGCTTGTTACAGCTGCGGAATAGCTTATGTAAACTGGTTGCCAGGAAATTGGTGTTTATCGTCAAGTTAAAGCGGCGTGTTTGTTTATTGCAGCTTTGTTTTAATTTATGAAGGGTACAACAGCGATTGCGGTTTTATTTATTGGTTATTAATGGGCTATTTAATTTTAAATGTTTCCATGTGGTAGGCTGATTGCCATTTGTATTTCTGTGTTGTATTCAATAAGTTAACAGCAATTAAAATGAGTAGCGTAAGCAGTAAAGATCGCTCACCGCGTCTACAATTAATACGGTTGAACCCTCTCCAATCCCTTACGGAAATTTATGGTGTGGGGCCCAAATTGGCTCTGGCCATTGTCCAAGTCAGGGAGAGCGCGGGCAATCAAGACCCCAAAACCCTGGAAATTTTGATTAGGTGGCACATTAGTGACAGCGACATGGAGTTCCTGGATTTGTCGGACAATCCTAGGCTAGTAGATGAGGCCCTAGCCAGTGACAGAAGCGAGGAGGATATTGAGTTTGAGCCTCCAAGCGCCCGAGGTTTCTTAGCACACCGTACCTCGACCAAGACACTAGCGTTCAGGACCGGGTGAAGGCCGAGCTAGTGACGGAGATTTCGAAGCTAGAGGCAGACATAACTCGATGGGAGGAGCTCCAGAGGAGATGGAGCGATTTCTTGCCCCCTTTTACAGAGCTTTTTTCCTCCAAGCGTCTGTGGGCACAGCCGGGCCCTGTGGTTGTAACTGACATGTCCAAACCGTTTGATGTCGTTGATGTCACATGAAGCCTCCAAGCTCCGCCCAATTCTCCAGGTTTGCCACAGGGAAGGTCCGGTAAGGAGCTACTATCTAGGCCATGTAGTCTTGTTTCTGTTGCCTCAGAGGCCCCTTCCGCGGTCGTTGTGGCAGGTATGCACCAGAGCGCGGTAGTCGGTCACGGTCTCGGTCATGTTCCGAGCTTTCTTCCTGTTCCAAGAAACCCTCCTGCCCCAAGTAACCCCCCACCCAGAGTGATCGGGATGTTTTGACCAAGCTGCCAAAGAGCCTGCTATATGATGTGCGGAACAATTTGTTAATGTTTAAGAGAGTTTCAGCGTTACGCCAGGATGCAAAATTGGTCTGACTTTGAATGCGGTGATTGTCTGGGCTGGTTTTTCACTGGTTAGGCGGTGGACGTTAATGCGTTACTGACCGAATGGAGGGAGACGTTACCTAACGCCGAGCTTATGCAGCGGCTTCAGGAGCGCTTTGGTGCCCGGGAGCTCCCTGCCACCGCGCAGGGCCGTTTCCAGGATGCCCAACAAGAAGTAAACCAGTCTATAGACGATTGGTCCGATCGGGTGCTGGCGCTGGCAACATTGGCGTTTCGTGACATGCCATATGCTCAGTGGCGAAGTTTTGTCAAGGTTTTCTTGACAAGGAGGCCGGCGAGCATGTGAGCTTCCAGATGCCTGCCTCTTGGGGGATGCGTTTGAAAAAAATAAAACTGTTCAACCATGTTCAGTCGGTTTGCGCCGAGGCTCCGAGAAATGGCCAAAAGGGTAACCAAGGTGGGTAAACGAGTTGAAAGAGGCACCCACTCCAGATAGGGTAAGTGGGTCGGCGGTTGATAAATTGACCCAGGTGGTCGAACCACTACAAGGCGCCGTTTAACGATTGTCGAACTCTTGTGGTGGCCAGGACGCTGATCCACTTGAAGAAAACCGGTTCAGTTGTTTCGTTCCGATATGGACGAGTGATTCTTTGGCGAGTATTCGGCCGCAGATTCCAATCAAGGAGACACCTAGAACCGGGGTACGACGACCAACGCCAGGGTAGGAATCCCGAGCGTGCGGGTGTCGGCGGTCAACGTAGGCACCGGAACCCAACTTCTTTCAATGGCCCCGGGAACCAGCGAAACAACGGGTACCGTACTGGATACCAAAATTCAAATGTCCGCCCCGAGGGATCGAAGCGAGGCATTTATGGTTCAAATTGGGGGCGAGTATCCCGGGATGTCGAGGCGGGACATATCGGGAAAAATGTTTGCTGATTTGGAACACTTCCGGTGTGGTTGTCGTGTGGGTGCCGGGTCCGTGGCCAACAATGAGTCGATGCCGCTGTCAGTGACCGAGGCGGCTGAACAGCAGAGTAGACCGGAAGTATTTCGCGTCAACCAGTTGGGTTCAGCTTAGCAGTTTTGTTTGAAGGTTAAGTTTGGTGATGTAATGGTTGATGCAGTGGTTGATTCGGCAGGGGAGGTCAGAGTCATCTCAGATCGGGTCTATGCGAAAATGCAGCAGCCACCTCCCAAGCTGCGAGATTTCAAGCTGTTGATGACAGGCAGGGACGCCTCGATGCAAGGTTCTGTTGTCTGCCCGGTGCGATTAAAAATTGGTAACTTTTTGTATCAGGAGCATGTGTATGTTGCTCCGAGAGATGTCAATATGCTACTTGGTTTCGAAATTTTGACGAATCCGGGCAATGGCCACTATTATTTTTGATGGGCAGGTTTTGAGCCTCGAGAGGGGAAGCCTACAGCATACCAACGACGTGCGTTATGCAGTTCCGTCGGCGCTTCGGACAGTGCAAGAAGTCTGTGACATTGGTGTGTGCACGAGAGCACTGAAGAGGGCCTCGATGATACTGGCGGCGTGAGTGACGGTGGAGCAACAGCGAATGAGGACAACAGTTGCAAGCCAGATCATGAGTCCGAGGGGGAGCTGCTTGTAATACCAAGGTCCCTAACGGAGGCGGACGCATTCCCAAGGAAATGGCGGAAGACAGGGCTGACCGGGCGGCGGCCAAAGTAGCTCACAGGAAGGCTGCTTATCAGGCAGATAGAGACATGGCCAGACCGGCCACTCGAGACAAGGCCATCCCGACCGCCGGACATGCGGATCCGGCTGTCGTCACCGCCGCGGACCACAGGAACAGTGCATCTGGTTATGGCGTCACCGTGGCAGATTGCCGGAACAGTGCGTGCCGTTACCGAGTCCCCACTGGTAGCAGCCGTCAAAAGGTGTCATGTTATGGTATCACCGCGACAGACCACCAGAACAGTGCGTCCGGTTGTGGTGTCACCGTGGCAGACCGTAGGTACATGGTGTCCGGTTATGGCGTCACCTCGGAAGACCGCCGGAACAGTGCTTTCTGTTGACGGGTGTCCACTTGAAGCAGCCGGCATAATGCATCCGCATATGGAATTACCCCAGGTAACAGCTCGGAGGGTGGACCTCGAAGACCTTTCAGGCGTGGTTCTGAAGGTTGGCGACTCCCTAGTTCTCGCCGTCGAGAGCGGTCCCAGCGGTGAAAATTAAGGAAATATCTCAGGAATAAAAGTGAGAGCACAACATAGAAAGGATGTGTGGATAAATTTGCTCTCCAAAAATGCATTAATATACATGTCAATAGTGATGCAAAAATAGTAATTAGTTTTTAGTGCAGCATGTATATAAAGATCTATTGAATGCTATTAAAAAGCGAAAATTTGGAAAACGTATGTGATAAAATAGTAGTTTGATAAAGTATAAAAAAAGATTGAAAATATCTGTATGTTACCTGAGTGTTTTATACCTGTATCAAATCTCACCTTGAGAAAATCATCAATGTGTAAGAAAGGATTATAAGAGGATTAAAGGATTATAGCTAATTATTAGTGGTGGCCAATTATTAACTTTGACACCTCAGGCAAGAAAATAACTGTACTTGAACAAATATTTTCAAGAAACAGCTAATAAATCATTCGACATAAGCAAAACTGCACAAAAAAAGGCTAACTTCATCGAGCAATATTCGAGAAAGAACAATATAAAAATCTTAAATAAAGCAGAAAATAGGAAAGAAAATGAAAATTCACTGGCAAAAACTGTCAGTTGAAATCTTGAAGACCCTCACGAACGTTGACCTACAGCCGATAGATATATTGGCGATGCACCGTATACCCACCAAGAGGGGGCAGATCCGCCCAGTACTAATAAAGCTACGCGAAATCTGCCATCATGCGAAAACGGGCTCCAATGAAGATCAACGGATATAAACTGGTTGATGATGTGACCAAACCAAACCAAGGTTTAATCAGCAGGCTTCTTCTACATACACACATCAACAGTGCCTGGTATTTCAATGGGGCGGTTTATGGACAAACTGTTGCAGACGAACGGATAAAATTTGACATATATGACAATGTGAGTGATGACATTTAAAGCTTCAGGCACCACAGAAGACACGGCGTAAGCGGCCGCTATGAGTGATGAACTTGAAAAGATAAAGCGGTATGTCCTTCATTAAACACTGTTTTGACTGCATATTGAAACAAATAAAAACGCTATTTGTATGCTTGTATGTTTTGAACCTGCTTGTTTGATGTTTAATTTTGGAAATTTTAAACAACTGTAATATCATGTTAACCCGCTATCGGCATAACAAAAAAACTAGTTCTTCAAATTTGAAAACCCAGCAAATTTAGCTACAAACTATATTATCATGGTTTAAATCCTAACACTGGCAATAGATTTTTGCTTTCTATTTTGAACATGCAAATATAGCCTTTATCTAGCTATACTTTACGTAGATCATAGTCCTTATCTACTTTCTAAACAGTGTTCTACAGTTAATCACCAGAATAACACAATTAATCATACATTTTATCCACAGCATGANACAATGCGCACGGGAGTCGGATGTCCAGAGGTCAAGGTTACTGTGGCTATGGATGGCGTCCATATTCCATACCAACGATCGCAAATTGTTAAGGCCAAAGGACTCAGCCGAAACAGACAGGATTACATGTACAAAGTTGTCAGGCCATATCTCAGCGATGCTAACAAGGATGCTCCTTGCCCTTGCCCAAAAATAGAACTATAGTTATGTTGTCGCATCTATGGCATCTACGGCGAAAATTACACACATCATTATGTCAATATTTGCATGCGAATGACAAATAACTTCCAACCTATTATTCAGTACTTTTTGAATATCCTTAAATGTCTGTGTGCATACATTGGTTTATTTATAACACATTTAAATAACACTTTTTTCATATCATATGAAATATGTGTATTCACTTCTGCTTGTTTCTATAGAATTAATGTCAAACAATGAATTATACATACCATATATGCTGTATGATACATAATTTGTGAGCATGCAAAGAATAATTAAAAATAAATAAATAGATAAGTGTGAAAAGTATATATTATTAAAGATTACTCGACTCTTTATGTTTAAAATCCAACATTTTAACACGATGAAATAATTTGTATTATTATTATTGGATATTGTTGTTATTATTGTATATTGTTGGTTTATGTATTGATGGCGTAATTGATAGTGTTGGTTTTGAACATGATGTGTGAATTCCTATGAAAAACTAAATGATATTTTGTGAAAATATGTGAGATTGGTTTAGAAAAAATGATTTAAACTGCATGGTTTGCTGGTCGATGTAAATATAAGTGGACTTTGTTGCTAAGCAACTTATGTTAGATTACAGTTTAATGTTAATCACAACTATTGTTAGAACAAATAGATACCTGATAATATATATTGAACAAAATAAATGTGTTCTTAATTTTTATGTCATGTCTTATTTATAAGTGTGGATTTTGATGTAACATACATCTGAATGCGGTTTACTCGAAAACGTTCTTCTTCCTCTTCCACTCCTAAGTGATAGCAGTACTCCACCATACTAGGATAAACCTAACTGATGATAATGTACTGGCGCTGGGTGAAATTTTGTGTATGATAAAAGCTTGGATCAGAAGCCAAAAAGTGTCAGATAAAGTTTTGTATATACAGGCTTGTGTTAGAAGCACAATTGTGCCAGAGATAAAACTATGTACAATGATTGCTGTTTAGGCTTGCTATGAAAATGCCAGCAGCACATCAGGCAAAGTGAAAACTGTTTTGAAGATGTCGACTGTGCTCGCTGTACAGGCGGTGATAGGCAACATGTCCCACTGAGGATAGGGTAAAAGGAGAACTTGTATGGGTCATATAATACACCTATATGTCTGTATATGTCTGTAACAAGATTTTGGGATTAACAGGTTGCTAATTTTGGCTGATGGAATGGCTACTAGGTTGTTCACAATTCTATAGAAAAGTATAAATCTTGCTCTCGCTCTTCTAATTTCTAGTGATGGCAAATTTAGTTTATTGATAATTTCTGTGACTGATTTTGAATTTGGTCCTGTTCAATAATAATTTGTGACGAAACGAGCGGATCTTTGTTTGCACCTACTCAATTTGGTTAATTTAATTACTTTTATGGGGATCCCAAACTGTAGAAGAATATTCAAGGTTGGTCTAACTATTACTTTATATGCATGTTCCTTAACTTTAAGGGCATTTATCTTGAGATTTCTGCGAAGGAATCCTAGAAATTGATTTGATTTACTGGTGATAGAATGTATATGTTGATCCCACTTCAAGTTGTCTTGGATAGTAACGCCTAAGTATTTTGATGATTTTACTCTTTCTAAGGTATGGCTATGTAGCTGATATTGGACGGGAACAGGTCTAGCTTGACGGGTGATGCTTAACACATTACATTTATCGGGGTGGAACAACATGATCCAATCCTGCTCCCATCTACCCGCAGCCTCCAGATCACTTTGCAGCTTCTGTGCATCCTGTTTGCACTTTATCTCTCTATAGATAATAATATCGTCTGCAAACAGGCGAAGTGTGCTGTGCTGCAAGTAATCCGGCAGGTCGTTTATATAGATGAGGAACAGGGTCGGCCCATAACAGTTCCCTAGGGAACACCAGATGTGACCGGAACTTTTTGCCATGATTGGCCTCCAGGACGACCGTCTGAATACGGTCATGAAGAAAGTCTGTAATCCAATTTAGAGCATTACATTATATACCATATTATTTGAGTTTGTAAATAAGATGTTTATGGGACACGTTATCGAACGCCTTTGCAAGATCCATGATGATGACATCAGTTTGAGTTTTTTCATCATGGGATTTGTAGAGATTTTGACGGAAAATGACTAGCTGAGTTTCACATGAGCGCTTAGATCTAAAACCATTTTGCAAGTCATAGAGAATCTCATTGTTTTCCAAGTAACTTGTGACATTACTGGCAATAGCATTTAGTAATTGACATTACTGAATGTTGTTTACAAACTAGCATCAGGCTCCATTGCAAATAGATTTAAGGCAGTACTTGATATTTTAATCTCCAAAGATCAAACGGGTTTCATTAAAGGTCGATTTATTGGTGAAAACACTAGATTACTTTACGATATCTTGAAATATGCTGAAGATAATAATCTACCTGGATTACTACTGACAATCGACTTGAAAATAGCGTTCGATACTCTGTCTTTCCAGTTTATAGAAACAACTATTAGTGTTTTTTTTTTAATTTTGGAGTAATGTTTCAAAAACGGATATTTATGTTCTAGCATAATACCATGGCCTCCATACAAATAAATGGATTCTTGTCAGATACTTTCTGTATAGAAAGGGGATGTCATAAAGGAGACCCATTCAGCGCTTACATTTTTATTTTTTGTGCAGAAATTTTTGCTATTAAAATAAGGGAAAGCAAAGAAATAAAAGGTATCACTATAAATGACTTACAATATAAAATATCACAATTTTCTGACGAAACATCTTTTTTATGGACGGATCGGATTCATCTCTTAATTGAACCTTAGATATGCTTCATCAATTTTCAATATAATCCGGACTTCACACTAACTATAAAAATAAACTAATTTAATTTGGATAGGCTCTACTAAATATAGTACTAGATCGATTAAAACTAAATACAAACTGACATGGGGAGCTACTACCTTTAACGTTCTTGGGATAGGTTTCAAAATCGAAAGTATTAAAAGTTCAAAAAGTCATTGATATCTCAGAAATGTTACTCAACTACGAAAGATAACCATTGTCAAATCATTGTTTTTAGCTTTACTTACTCATGTATTTGTATCACTACCAACACCAAGAATAGACACCATGAAAATAATAAATCAACACTTTAATGACTTTATTTGGGCAGGACCAAGCAAAAACAGTAATTGTTACGGATTATAACGAAGGTGGGTTAAGTATGGTAGATGTATTATCTTTTGAAAAATACATGAAAATAACATGGCTTTAGAAAAAGTGTAAGGCGAAGGAAATTGTTATTCACTGGCTGAATCGTTAATAGATTTTAAAATATTATTCAATACTGGTAATATGTATGCCGAGAATTACACTTGAAAAATAAATTTTGGCTTGATGTTTTGAAAAACTATATATTGTATATTGAAAAGCTGCCAATAATAAATTGTCATGATATTTTGGATATGCCTCTATTTTATAATAATAATTTTAAAATTAGCAATTGGATATGCCTCTTTTTTATAATCATAATTTTAAAATTAGTAATAGCTATACCTATATTAAATGACTATATGAAAGAGGTATTCGGTTTGTGAGAGACATTATGGTAGAAAAGAACTGTTTTATATTAAAAGAATCGTTGGATACACAAGTTGAAACAAACGTAAATGTCCTATTGTACCAAAGATGAATAAACATAATAAAAACTCTATTTACAATTTTAATGACCTGCCAAATTTTGCCAAACGAATTCAAGGACCCATATTACCAACTTACATAAAAAAAATAATAGTTACCAGCCCAAAAGAAGAGAAACATATTTATATAAAAATAATTCAAAACAATGACATTCCAGCTTGTCATACAAAATGGAACTCAGAATTTTTTAATATTGACTGGAGAAAACTACACGCACTTGTATTCAATCTAACTAATAAAACATATATCAGATGGCTCCAGCTCAGAATAGTCCACAGAATATTGGGAACAACATCTATTATGTTCACAATGAAAATTGTTGCAAATAATCTATGCACATTTTGTAATATTAAAATTGAAAATATAACGCACTTGTTCTGGTCATGTCCACATATCCAAAACATTATTAAATTTGTTGCTGATATTATTCGCAGAAGTAGACCAAGCATACCTATTCAAACTTGGAATTATTTATCCAAAAATCAACAAGTTAAATATAGTATGCCTAGAACTTAAACGGTATATCTTCCATTGTCAAAGAAAAAACATAATCCCTTCAAAGTACGGATTTGTAAACAGTATAAAACACACTTTTGAAATTCACAAACATACAATTCAATCAGATGAAGAATTAAAAATCTTGTCCATTGTTAAAATATGTACTGACACCTCCTATAACGAAATTCTCATCATAACACATACTATAAATAATGTTTACCACATAAGTTGATTTTATTTGTAAACTCTTCATTGTGAGTTTTCTTATACAATGCAATTCAGCACTTACTAGTAAATTGTCTTATGTGCAATCATTTTTTATAATAAATTATATACATTCTTGTTTTCAACATTNATGAAATTAATAATACTTTTTAAAAAGCTTTGTATGTATATACAATAGTCACATTATATTCTATGTTTGTATGTAATATCTTCCGGAGTAAATACAATTTTGCACTAGAAAAAAAAGTGAGAGCACGAGTAATGTGCTGGTGGCTAGAATGACAAATGCCCAGATGTTGTACCGCCTCACTTGGTAAAGAGTGGGTTGGGTATAATATTTTCTCTGTTTTTGTTTATCTGTTTATTTAAGTTTGGTTACTCTCCACGCCATGTCTTTGAAGTGTGATTTTGTTATAAATTCAAATGTCGATTGAACAAACTTATTTATTTAGCAAGTGCCATGTCGGAAATGTATTTGTAAATAAACCACTGGGTTCGATGGGATATATGTAGACCCGCCTAATTGGAACACTGTTGTTTTATGTTCAATGTTAAGTGTATGCGTTTGCTGTTTGTTACTTTTGTTTGTATCATCAGTAATAGAATATTATGTGCCTGTTAAGCTGAAATTATTTGCTTTCAGAAAAAAAAAGAATCTTCCGGTGCAGGGTGGCGAGGATGTTTATAGTAACTTGAACTGACTTGTGATTTTAGTATGGATTTACAGTGGATTATGCAGTTCACAGTCTCATGCAGAGAGCGTAGGGCTTCTAGGGTGGGCTGCGAAGCAGGTGCGTGTCGGTAGTTGTAAGGGGGTGCCCCTGTCCATTCATTGTGTGGACAAGAAAAGGGCAGGAGTTACCAGGCCTTGTTTTAAAAGATTGAGCTTCGATGCATGATGAGACACTTGAGTTTAAAAAAGTATTTAGACGCGAGGTTTGAGATATCGAGATACATTTACTTGAGTTTAGAAGCATATTGAGACACTTGAGTTTATGATGTATTTGTTTGGCTGTTTTGTGTTGGGTATAAACTTCCGTGCTATTGACAGGAAGGAAGGTCTTGAGGTGATATGTCGCTGATAAATAAACATCTGTTCTCGTTTATTGCTTTAAACATTGTATAACAGGCCAAGGGGACCACTGACATTTTATGGAGAGGAATTAACTTAAGTTGTGGTGGGCATGCAGATTTATATTTTAAGTGGTCGGACGAAAGCCAGCCGGAATGCAGACCTGACTTCGGGGNCACTTACATGCATGTACCCATCAAATAGCTGTTCATGAAATCATGAAATAGTCTTTTTATGAAATTAATAATACTTTATAAAAACCTTTGTATGTATATACAATAGTCACATTATATTCTATGTTTGTATGTAATATCTTCCGGAGTAAATACAGTTTTGCACTAGAAAAAAAGTGAGAGCACGAGTGATGTGCTGGTGGCTAGAATGACAAATGCCCAGATGTTGTACTGCCTCACTTGGTAAAGAGAGGGTTGGGTATACTATTTTCTCTGTTTTTGTTTATCTGTTTATTTTAGTTTGGTTACTCTCCACGTCATGTCCTTGAAGTGTGATTTTGTTATAAATTCAAATGTCGATTGAACAAACTTATTTATTTAGCAAGTGCCATGTCCGAAATGTATTTGTAAATAAACCACTGGGTTCGATGGGATATATGTAGACCCGCCTAATTGGAACACTTTTGTTTTATGTTCAATGTTAAGTGTATGCGTTTGCTGTTTGTTACGTTTGTTTGTATCATCAGTAATAGAATATTATGTGCCTGTTAAGCTGAAATTATTTGCTTTCAGAAAAAAAATATGAATCTTCCGGTGCAGGGTGGCGAGGATGTTTATAGTAACTTGAACTGACTTGTGATTTTAGTATGGATTGACAGTGGATTATGCAGTTCACAGTCTCATGCAGAGAGCGTAGGGCTTCTAAAGTGGGCTGCGAAGCAGGTGCGTGTCGGTAGTTGTAAGGGGGTGCCCTTGTCCATGTGGACAAGAAAAGGGCAGGAGTTACCAAGCCTTGTTTTAAAAGATTGAGCTTCGATGCATGATGAGACACTTGAGTTTAAAAAAGTATTTAAACGCGAGGTTTGAGATATCGAGATACATTTACTTGAGTTAAGAAGAATATTGAGACACTTGAGTTTATGATGTATTTGTTTGACTGTTTTGTGTTGGGTATAAACTTCCGTGCTATTGACAGGAAGGAAGGTCGTGAGGTGATATGTCGCTGATAAATAAACATCTGTTCTCGTTTATTGCTTTAAACATTGTATTACAGGCCAAGGGGACCACTGACATTTTATGGAGAGGAATTAGCTTAAGTTGTGGTGGGCATGCAGATTTATATTTTAAGTGGTCGGACGAAAGCCAGCCGGAATGCAGTCCTGACTTCGGGGAGACAGGTCAAGGTCACAGTATCCGCTAGATCGATGCGGTCCATGAGTACGTCGCATGGCAAAGGCGCCCCCGTACTTCAGAAAGGGGCATTGGTCCGAGAGAAGGTGGTATCTACTTCCGCGGTTGCGGCGGGACGGCTTGGACGCAGCGGTCTGAGCGTACGTCCCGTGCTTACGAAAGATGAACTGGTCCCGAGGGAAAGGGGGCTTCGGTACTTCTTTGGGTGCGACGTTCGTCTGCGGCGGCACGACTCCCTCCAAATGGGGCGTGATCCCAAAAGGAAGTAAGTGGGGGAGTGTAGTGTTGGTGCCTAGTCCACTACACACGCATGTGTCGCGTGGTAGGGAACCGGAGACCAATCATCATTGAACTGGATTGGAACGCGCGTTATGACGCTCTCTCTTGCACTTCATGCGAACGGGAGTGCATGTGTTTTCCCTGAGGTAAGTATTTCCAGGAGGATAGGTGTGGAACGTTGTCCTGGGGTGATTATTTCCAGGAGGATAAGCATGTGACTGTAAGCCTGTGACTGTGCGCCTGTTCGTGTTGCCCTGAGATGAGTATTTTCAGGAGGATTAGCATGTTCCTGTGAGCCTGTGAGTGTTGCATTTAGTTTTTTTATTTCCAAGAGGATAAACGATATGTGACTGTAAGCCTGTGACTATGAGCCTGTGCGTGTTGCCTTGGGTTAATCGTATCGGTAAGATTGTTAAGATACATTTTTATTAATTGGAAATATTGTACATCTTAAATATTTATCGATTATCTATCGATTACGCTCGTGTGTTGTATTAAACTGTCAACAAGTTACGTTGTTTGTATATTGTGTATATAGCAATATGAGAAAACCTAGACAAAAGGACCGGTAAATCGGCGTTGTCATAACGTCATACTTTTCTGCGAAAATTTGGTTTGCATGTGTGCGTGAGATATTTGTGAACACGTGTGTTTGATTTCGTTTGCAGGTAAAACACGGATAGAATGAATGCCGAACTTGAGGTAAGAGTCTTAACAATATATACATTTATTTATATTAAGTTTATGCGTACTCGTCAATGACTCTACTGTGTAAAATTATTTATTTAAACCTACTTTGAAACACGTTTGATTGTTTTAACCAACATATATACTTTTAATAGTCCACTAATTAACAGTAAATAGATTAGACTAAATAGAATTGTGCCTTTGTTTACGAACACGATTTAATACATTATTGTTTTACGCGTATCTTCTGTGTAATTGGAAACAAAATGAAATATATAGATGCAAACGAACTTTTTTGGATTGTTTTAAATACGATTAGTATTTCAATGGAAAACAGTGTTTTTGTTCGTTTCTGATCAAACTCAATCTCTGGACCGCATGATGTCATTTGTCTTATAAAGACAGGGGAAATAACAAATAAGGTCTTTTCTCGAAACTGTATTGTACCCACAGCCGAACGTAAAATTATATAAAAATATATATATATCGGTAACGATTTAAGTTGTATTACCAAACGCTTTGTCTTAAGATAGACATGTCTAAAACAACAACAACAACAAAACCAGAAGTCGATATGCAGAATGCTGTTTACGATATGCAATATAAGATCGTGTTCACTACCACGAACGTTTTTTTTTCTAAGAATACCAGTCTTATTATGTGGACACAGACGGGTTATACTGATGCGATACATTCTCTTCGCTGGTCTCATGATTCCCATCCGAAAACGACATACATGACATACATTATACAAGGCTAGAATCGTATTTATTAGAGAAGGATATATATTGTAGAACATCAGTAGCATTAATATGACACAACAATACAAACATAACATAATAAACATTCAGACATAACACTAGCTGATGTATTTTCAGTTTTAAGCTCTTACATTACCTTTAAAAATGTATTAACATATTGTGTAGGCTTAACGTTAAACATTCATGAACCATCCATTGTGTAACAGTTATGCGAATCATTTATTATTTAACTTTGACGATTATTTAATTTCATGCAGTGCATTCATCACATTTTAAGATACATGTTTAATATTTATTACATACGTAAACAAATTATTTAGCATTCATGGATCACAATCATCAACAATTTAACTATAAATAGTGTAAACAGGAAACAGGGTATAGTGAGATACGGTCCAATAAAGTAGAAATAAATGTGTGATGAACAAAAAAGCCTAAGAATCATATTAACGTGGGACGTCAAATAAGTCTGCTCATGTACAAACAATAGTGAACGAAATAACGTGTTGGTTACATACATCCATACATACATACCCTGTTATCTTAAACTTACGCTCGATATATGTATGTACATGTATACGATATACTCTCGCACAATTAATCAGTACAATAGTTTTGATATTTACAAGCAAAACGTATTAAAAATATTTCACATATATGAAGCAATAATACAATGTAAGAAAACAAAGCTAAAACAAGGCGAATAATAATAAATTTTATCAAAGCTCAATCCATAATCAACTGTTTGAGATTATTCTAATAGGTAATTATCATACGTTATGCGAGTTCTTTTTCTGTATTAAGAATTACACTTGAATTCAAACGTAAGCAAACTCACACAGTAAATACCTAGATACACGCAATATTAACACACGAGTTTTAATAACAATCTGACATTGTCCCCTACAACAACCGACTTCAAAATTATATTCGACCACAATGTACGCAGGTTTGTAATATGTATTAATCATATCCTAGTTCAAATTTTGGTCAAGTGGGGTTATTAACTAAGTCACAAAGTCAAATCTTAGAAAAATCTGCTTATCGTCATTTTACCAAGCTATCAATAAAGGATACATAAACATGCTTGTACTTGGTCAGAATGTTTATCGAGAGAATAACTAGGCCAAGTCCAAATCTGATGCAATAGGGTCAAACATTGGTCACTCAGCCAAATCTTAGAAAAATATGACCACTTTAACAACAAATTGTATGACTCAATCTTACTTAAAGTTTATAAGAACCCAATTTAAAGATATCCCTACTCAACATGTACATATTCTGAGTTCGAAATTAAAGCTCTAGAAGCTACATGTTTGACTCAGTATTGATTTCACATGGTGAGAAGTTTTATCTTCCAAAAATGTAGGCAAAGTTTAAATCTGAGTAAATTGATGTCAAATTTTGGAGCATCTTATGACCTTTTGAGCGCTCTTTTGGATTTATTGTTTTATTTATATTTTGAAAACTGGCTGTTCGGGTTGTTTGAAATGGGCGCACAATAAAACTGCTACCGAAAATGCAAGTGGTTTACCCATTACGGATCAGTACTTCTGTAAAATCTTATTAAAAATATGTTCACGCATGGATAGTTAGATACGAACAAATAAATACGGGAAACAAATATCGTTTATGTTCGACGCCTCCATTTTTAGAGTAAAGTCATCCGTTTGAAAAGCTGTTTTCTGCACTTATTGACTCCACACTGTTAAGTTTCCAAATTGAAAAGATAATGCTTTTTAACCTGGTATCTATGAAGAAATTCCATAATGACGTTCAAATTATAGTATTTTTTTAACAGTATTGAACATGAAGCAATTTTCAAACTTAACACGTTTGTTATTCGGAGCGTGAAAATGAAATTAACAATCGTGTTTTAGTGGCCAAATACAAATTACATATTGTACTATTCAATACGTCTGAATAAAGCGTGTACGATAATGGGGTGTACTGAACTTAAATTTCGTTAATACGTATACAAATAGTGCACAAATATTTTAATGTGAATACCGGAGCAAATTTAATATTGCATTATAATATGGCACATATTACATGTTTAGTATCACANTATATTATTATTTTAACAGTATTGAACATGAAGCAAATTATAAACTTAACACGTTTGGTATTCGGAGCGTGAAAATGAAATTAACAATCGTGTTTAGTGGCCAAATACAAATTACATATTGTACTATTTAATACGTCTGAATAAAGCGTGTACGATAATGGGGTGTATTGAACTTAAATTTCGTTAATACGTGTAGAAATAGTGCACAAATATTTTATTAAATGGTTTATACGTTAATAATAGGTTTAACTATTTAACTAGATAGACAAACGCTCAAAACTAAACAAACTCCATCAATAAATCACAAGTAACGTCATTCGACAGCTCGTGTTTCAAAGTACATAAATACGTAGATCATACGACCTCGTTATTTTATACGATATATGTACATGAACATCATAGGTCAAGGAAGAAAGTCAGATTGAAGTACGCTATAATTATTCGACATGGGCATGTCTCGTCTACTTACAAAGCAGGTAGCTGATAACATATAATACATCTGCACAAGTTAAATGGCTCAATAGTTTTTTAAGTTGATTTATTCTTACTCTTTGTAAAAGTGTTCTCGCAGTCCTCTTTATGATCACTTTTTGAGGATGGTGCTGGGGCTTGGTAATGCAGTGCTGCAAAAGGCATATCATATATTGCACATGTCATATAATATATATAAGATGCCCTAGTATAGAATTTACGATTGGTGGACTATATACATAAATCACTTGACCAGTTCGAAAATTGGAACCTTTTCAGTTTCAAACATAGTCCGATTCAAAGCAAAGGTGAGTAATAAACAATCGCGGTTATGTATTTAGGTTTCCAAAATCACTTAATAAAACATTAATTGTTGTCTATTTATGTGGATATTTACCTTGTTTTTTACAATGTCTGTGTCTTTGTAAAACACCCTTGTTCACACATATATAACACTTTTGAATATTGCACTCTCGACATTGAGAACTGAATAATGCGATTTATTATACACGCCCCTCCGTATCATTTAGCAGCCTTATATGCTAAGATTTATTTGCGATTTGTTTTGTCTTTCCATTGTAACAATAACGATTGATATTTGGGTATCAAACGTTTACTGAGTGTAATGAAAATTAATAGCTTCTTTTGACTATTTAAGAGCTTTGTAAGTTTCTTAAAGTTATAACTAAACACTTGAGGTATGATCGAACTAATTGTAGCTTAACATGCATCGACAATTACAATGTAAGTTTGAATTCCATGCAAACCAAAGGTCTACAAAACGCATTGTACTTAAATGTTCAACAGTAGAAACAATATATTGAATTCACAAATTATGATGACAACTATTGACAACGGAATAACATGTTTTTCCAAAATTGTAATACCTACGAATAAACTACAGTAGAATCTCTATGTACCGTTAAAGTACTTGACTGGACCAAGTGTTCGGTTTCCAGACAGTTGCGGTTTAATGAGGATATAAGGCAATTTACCAAACTGAATATGCATATCGCACGTATACTTACTGCTGTTTAGTTTATCTACTGCAATGTCACGTCATCATAGTCATATCTGAAAAGAAAACATGAGCATATATTAAATAAAATGTACCTTTATTTGTGTTTTTACATTTCAGAAAATATTTATGTACAGCGAGTCTAATGTGACTGTCTATTGATCTGTACCTTCCGTAAACTATATTCTAGTATATATTCGAAGGTTTGCTTAAAGGGACCTGTTCACAGATTTTGGCATGTTTTAAAGTGTGTCGTTAAATGCTTTAAATTAATAAATATAAACATCAGAACTAAAGAGCTCCAATATACAAACAAGAATAAAAGTAAAAAAAGAACATACAAGAAAAAAAAATAACCACACCAAGGCTCGAACCACTGATCCATGGACTAAAAGCCAAGCGCCGACACCACTCAGCCATCCGTCTTCACGTTTGTGTATGTGTAATTCAGAGTTTATGTACGGGTCGTTGAGTCTTTAAGACTACATTATGTGCGGACCTGACCATTCTTCTTCACATGGGTTGCCATTTATTTTATAATTTGTATAACCATCCACGTGTTGTTACAAAATATAACGATAACACAAGAAATCGAAATGTTTAAATCGTTTCGCGTCTGAGACGCTTTATAATTTTATCAATTTCTAATGATGATTTTGCGTAAACGCAAGTGTATTTTCAGTATAGATCTGCGGCATTATTGTTATTTCGAACACTGATGTACATTGTTAAATTATTTCTTGAATCTGTGACAAAAAGTTGAAAAATTCTCACTTTGATAAACTGTGAACAAGTCCCTTTAAACATGTTTTGTAAAGCCTTGTTCTCCTATAATATATGTGATTCAACCCAGCAAAGAACACACATATTATGGTATTCCGAATTGGGTATATGTACATTTTCGAGTTTGATACAGTATACTCAACATACCGTCTACATAATCATATGAACTAAAGTATTACAAATTATTGCACATGAATGCATTGTACATTAGAGATAACAAAACCAAACATAAACAACATACTTGGCGCCTTTCTTCTTCTTTGATGTGGTTTTACCCGGCGTAAGTTGAGTGTTTTCATACATCTGCTCAGCTGGTTTTCTGTGTGAATCCATTTTTAAATAATCATCATCTTCCTCTTCTATATGTACGCGTTTCGCATACCGCGCTGCAAAAGGGGTCTTTGCAGACGTGTGGGGTAACGTTATGTTGATACTCCCTTGTTCAAACTCTGTATCTATAGACTTTTGTGCTAAGTCTGTATTTCCATACATGCAGTTTTCCACACGCATATCGTCAGCTATGGTATGTGGGGTTCCCAAACGCATATTTATGTAGTCATCTTCGTCGTGTGATTGGTGTTTGGCTACGATACACCGATTCATGTCCATAGACGCTTGTCTGTAAAGCCCGAAATCGCATGGTAAATCAATGATAGCCTTTGATTGTAAGGTGTTCTTAAATATTTACTCATGAAATTGCTGGTTTTATAATTGGCTGTATTCGTATTTGCCTCACTTAAATAATTATATTATTCTGTGATTTTTTTTCACAAACAATTCTGTCGTCGACATATTTAGCGGACCCGATTCATATACTTATTGATTGAACATTATTAAGAATCCATTGAGAGACATACCTAAATCATTGACGTTAACAAGTATGTTTCATATCTTAGACAGTTCTGCCCTCGAATAACAAAATATGAAGTCGATATTGAAAGCGACGAGCAAACGCATCGTTAACTTTTGATAATATGTAGCTTTCCAGTTTGCAACGAGTTTGTTTTGAAAACATAACAGTGGTATTGAGTTTATATAGGAAGCTTATATATTGATTGTACAGCTCGCCAAAACGAACTTAATGAGCCTAAGTCCGTGTTTTTATATATTTTGTACTCGGATGTCTAAGTGCATATGTTGTATGAGTTCATTGATTTCATATACCGTTTATAAATTCGATACGCTTTAATACGTAACACGTTTTCTGTACGAAAACTATTACGTTCATCGTATTAGTATTTAAATTTATTTATTCATAGACCTTTGTGCGGGTTTAATTCTGGCGAGCTTGGTATTATTGTAAAAAGTAAACCGAGGTCTAGCTACACAAACCTTTCGAGGGCTTGTCCAGCTGGATTCACATAGGGCTCTTCCTCATATACTTTTAAAGGTGCACTAAAGTAAAAAGACAAAGAAATATACGTTAAACATTGAAGATTTACATTGGCGTCAAGAACCAGTTTATAATACATGTAGTAAAATAATAGAACCTTGCTTTATTTAAAAAAAAACTATTAATATTGTCACTTAAATTCATTAACGATTGAGTGCGTTTTAACATATTACTATGAAGTGTGTGTGGGTGTGTGTGTGTTTTAAGGCTGATGGTTAAAACACCTCACTGATAAGTACAGTACAAACAATAAATATTACATACAACTCAGTCGTGGTAGTATTCATGTAGATGTTTCCGGATGCTGTAGAACCCTTTGTAAACCTAAAAACAGTCAAACAAAGAACTATGTACGTGCGGAATGCTTACTTCGTGATAATATACAGCCATAGTTCACATTCAGATTTTGCTACGAGAAAATGTGTATACGGATAAAGCATGAATACGATATTTACTATTTAAAGTTACAAAACTGTTTTGTCTACAACGTCATTTAGCAGCTTTGCCGCCCCCCCCCCCTTAAATTATGAAATTTCGTAAGATTACAAAATAGGCCACTATATATATATATCGGCAATTGGACAGAGAACAGAACAAAACAAAACGTTTCTATATACTTCATACGCTTCTCATAGAAGCGTCAGAATTACCAAAAACAAATGTGATTAGGTAAAATATGCTATTAAATTGTTTGTATTATAATTCTAAAAAAATATATGACTTTGCTTGACAATGCCATGATTAAATGGACGGCTCGCTCTGTTTTAATAACGTGAATGTAAAACAAACGGAATTGAGATTAAAGATATCATTCAGTTATATATATATACACAATGTCAATTTTGAAACAAAATGTATACTATCATCAAGCTATATATTATCGGCTCTAAGTTTAAATGCTTTAATAGAAACTTTGCAAGACGCAAAATTGCAACATTACTTTCAATAAGGAATCTCGTAAACTTCTTAAGCTGCTATTAAATCGTGAGCACTAAATTTTCAAAAACATTGAGATTGAACAAACATCACAGTGTGTGACTATTCATAAAAATGCTATAATCTGCCCATCCATCCTTTCAAGTTTCCAATATCCCTTATAATAAGAGATCCTGAGAAATAAGTGTTTAAAGTTAAACTCTCGAAGCAGATTTGTTTCCTCCAATAATGGGTTTGGCTTCATGATGTTGCTAACCCACCATGCTACAAAAATAAAATTGAAGTTTGTTCTAGAGATGATCGGCTCTACTAGACAAACACATATCACATGTATTAAGAATTGATTCAAATCTATCCCGTTAACAAGCCAATACAACCCGACTAACCGTGTATGGTATGATCTTAATTAATCCAAGATCATGGATACGTTAACAATGAATACAACAAAAATATAACAAAACTTGATTATTAACTTCTAACTAATGTGTGCAATACACATGAACGAAACCAAGACTCTGAATTTTAAGAAACATTTTAACCCTTAATAATTGTTAATATGCCAATATAGCATCACAAACACATTATCAAATCTACTCAAAGACACACTTACACATTGCTCTCTGAATGTCCTGAAATGAGAGGATATTAAAATGTGAATGCACATAACATAACTTTAAAAATATAATTTTAGACTACTTTAAAGTTTAATTGTTTTATTTTAATTTACATATAATTGCCAGCTTCTTGTGAAACACTCTGTTAAATTGTTTACATTTAACATGTACATGTCCGAGATAATCCTTTATACAAACATTTCACTTTGTTTTTCAGTCATTAAATATGCATGTTCAAGCGAACCTACAGTGTTAAACGATTACTGCATAATTTCCAAGGAAACCGATCTTTTATCTCTAACACGAGTCGAAAGGGCAATTGATTCGATACATTTTATGTTTAAAATCACATGTCTAGACATATATTTCAATATTTATAACATTCGTTAACACTGTATCTTATACACTTAAAAAAGAAACACATTAAAACAGGTGCACTTATGACGTTGATACTCGTAGTCTATTTTCTGAATGAAACAGTGCGATACCTCTGGAGAAAAACCCCATACATAGACATGTTATCATATTCGGAGGAAATACATGTATACATTTGCAAATTTGCACTTTACCCCATCAAACTATGTCATTAATGCTTTCTAAACAACTAACTATTAAAAATCAAGAATGCTTATTAATTCGTTTTACTCAGCCTGTTCTGCCCTTCTGAAGTGGCGGGAATGTTCGGGACAATTTGTCTGAAAAAAAACACAACAACCAATTAAAACTGCCATTTTGCGCTTAAACCATTTGCATTTGCGATCTACTTTATTATATTTTTTTTGATCTAGCATACTTAAGTTAGGCGATTGTTATTTAATGTGTATGTTGATTTTAAATGAATATATTAAATTCATTATATAATATAATTAGATAAAAGAGTAAAACAGTTACTTACGGATTCCTTTTATCTGTAAGTACAAATATATAAATAGCGTGTTTACAATAAATTTAGGTTCAAATGATATTAAATACGTTTGATGCTGTTTAGAAGAAAGTTAATAACTGTATCTGTTTTCCAACATTTAAACAATATGTAAAGTGTTAATTGTGATATAAATTCAAAGTATAGCCCATCGTTCAATATATTTCATAAATGTTAGTTAATATAGGGGACTCATAGAAAAACATACTTTTAATCTTCTTGATAAGAACACTCTTGACAAAAGAAAACAAAAAGAAAAAAGCCAATAATTGTATTGAATGACATTGTATTTAATGCAATGGCAGAACTGAATTAAATTTCATAAATATTATTTAATACTGGTTACATGTAGACAAACTCACTAACTTACCATTTACTTACCATTCATGTTCTTGATAAGAACATTCTTGACAAAAGAGAATGAACAGTAAATTGCAATAAAGATAGTTTATTACATTGTACTATATGCCCTCGCAGCACTAAATTAAACCAATAGTTTCAGGACTTTGTCATAACAATTAATCAAACACAAAAAAATCAAGCAAGACATAATCAAAGCTTCTTTTTTAAACTGAAATTCTTAAAAACAAATTGTGCAATGATTGCTTTGTGTAACTTACCGCGCCGCTTTTTCCAGTACACAAAGCAAACTATCACCACGATCATAACGATGCCTGCAGTGCCACCAGTCACACTCCCAACTACCATTGCAAGATCTGGATCCATAGTGGACAAAATGTAATATCAAAATAAAGAAAAAAATCTTAAACCTCAAACCATTCTATGACTTAATATTACTTGCTAACATATTTTTCTTTTTGTTTTAGTTTGTAATTACATACCATAACATTATAGTTACAAACTGTGTAACTAAGCAACTGAAGTACAATATGAAATTAGAAAAAATAAAGCCTTCTGGGCTCGAACCGGGATTAATTGCACTAAACAAATCACCGTTATCTCTTGGTCAACCAGACTGGTATATTGTGTCATGTATTTTATACTTTATATAAGTACTGCACAGGTTGTTTCAAAATTCAACGAAAACAAAAACATACTCGGTCTGAATTTAAAAATAGTTTTGCGTGTGCAATCTTTTTATTATTTTATCATAAACACACGGGTCGTCAGTTTAAATTGGTGGTGCTATCTCTTAATAATAACGATGTACTTATTCTTTAAGAATATACATATGCGTTAATTTTTCGTTAGCTAAAATCTTAGCGCCACACAAATAGTGCTTATGAAATTAATAAATCATTATGAATACATACCACAAAAGTTCACCATTAGTTCAGTTAAACAGCCTTGTTTCATCAAGTCTTCTGGTATTTAAATATTCACTAAGCATTGNACAATAATTGTGTATTTGCCAATATAGCATCACAAACAAATTGTTAGATCTACTCAAAGTCACACTTACACATTTCTCTCTGAATGTCCTGAAATGAGAGGATATCAAAATGTGAATGCACATAACATAACTTTAAAAATATAATTTAAGACCACTTTAAAGTTTAATTGTTTTATTTTAATTGACATATAATTACTAACTACTAGTGAAACACTCTGTTAAATTGTTTACATTTAACATATACATGTCCGAGATAATCTTTTATACAAACATTTCACTCTGTTTTTCAGTCATGAAATATGCATGTTCAAGCGAACCTACAGTGTTAAACGATTATTGCATAATTTCCAAGGAAACCGATCTTTTATCTCTAACACGAGTCGAAATGGCAGTTGATACGATACATTTCATGTTTTAAAGCACAAGTATAGACATTTATTTCAATATTAATAACATTCATAAACACTGTATGATATACACTTAAAGAAGAAACACATTTAAACAGGTGCAATAATGACGTCGATATTCGTATAGTCTATTTTCTCTATGAAACAGCGCGATACCACACGAGAAAACTCCCATACATGGACATATAACCATAATCCATTTCGGTGTATTCCATTGGTACTAAGCGTTTGGGAACATTTTCATTAAAAACCATTTTGAAAACAAGATATAAACCAATAGGAATAATTAGTATGCTTTAAAGCTATCACAACACAGCGATGCGACGAATAAGGTTAAATGGACAGCGGCATTGAGCGAGAACAAAACAGCGGATACTTTGCATTTGTTAAAATAATATAAAGTATGCAAGCATTTCGGAGGCAGTACATGTAAACATTTGCTAATTTTCACTAAACCAAGTCAAACTATTTCATATATATTCTTTCTAAAAAAACTGATTATTTAAAATCAAGCATTCTTATTATTTCGTTTTACTCAGCCTGTTCTGCCCTTCTGAAGTGGCGGGAAAGTTGGTAAACGGGACCATCGGTCTGAAAAACAACAACAACAAATTATAACTACCATGATGCGCTTCAACAATTTTCATTTGCGATCCAAAGTTTTAAATCTTGTAATATTTAGTAAGGCGAGTGTTATTTAATTTTATGTTGATTTTAATTAAATAGATAAAATTAAATATATAATATAATTAGATGAAAATATAACAGTTACTTACGGATTCATTTGATCTGTAAGCACAAATATATAAATAGCATTTTAACAATAGATTTAGGTTCAAGTTAAATTAAATACATGTAATGCTGTTTAGAAAATGGTTAATAACTATATCGGCTTTTCAACATTTAAACAACTTGTAAAGAGTTAATTGTAGATGTGAATTCGATCGTTCAAAATATTGCATAAATGTTAGTTACTATAGGTTACTAATGGACAAACATATAAATTTTGTAAATCTAATTCATAAGAACTCTCTTGACAAAAGAGAACAAAAAGTAAATTGGAATAATTATATTGAATGACATTGTATTTTATGCCATGGTAGAACTGAATTAAATCAACAGTTTCAGGACTTTTCTACAAACATTTATCAAACACAAATTATTATTATGAATATATTATTAGTATCATTGTCAAAACGTTTATACATAGTGTTATTGTATCATATTAAGTTTATTTGTCTTCAGGAGAATGTAGTAAAATAAATATATTAATTAAAATTATGAACACTATATACATTAAGTTTCCCACCGCATGAAGGGCAATATTTTGAACTGCCTTCACGACTTCGGGAAACACAATTAGAATGTTCTCAAATGTCAATGCCTTAATTATTATATAGTAATAAGAAATCCTTTAAAACAAATGTGCATCTTACCGCGCTTCTTCCTCGAACGCACAAAGCAAACAATCACAACGATTAGAAAGATGCCTGCAGCACCGCCAGTTGCACTCCCAATGACCATGTCAAGATCTAGATCCAAAGTGGAAAACATGTAGTATCCAAATAAAGAACGAATTTGTTTACCCCTAACCATTCTACGTCTCTGAGATATTTGTTTACATACTATGTTTGGTTTATCTAAGTTTGTCATAGCATACCTTAAACATTATCGTTTGTTACTGTGAAATTAAACAGCTGGAAGTACAAAAATAAAACAAATAAAAAAAACAAACACCATTTCGTTTCAAACCGGGAGTTTATAAGACTCAAAATCACCTTAACCTTTTGGAAAAAAACAGGCTGTTATATTGCATACTGCAATTTATACTTTAAAAAAGTACCAAACATGTTGCTAAAACAACTATTAAGTCAAAATAATTAAAGGTTTTGCGTGTACCACCTTTTAATTTTTGTATCAACTTCAAATGCTAACTTTTTCTTGAACATGCGGGTTTTCAGTTTTAAATGGTAGTGTTAGTTTCGTACCTTGCTTTCATTTGTTGTTGTTGTGTTTTATATATGACAAAACTAACATAAAATAAAAATAACCCGAACCTGTAAAACAGTCCATTTCAATAAAAATAGACTTATTCTAATACTAAAATATTATAATGCGTTTGCTTATTTCTCAGCGCCGCACCAATTGTGATTAAGATATTAATAGATCATTATAAATACATAACAGAAATGTACAACATTAGGCGAGTACTAAGTACATTGATTTTAACAACCTTGAGTGTCGTTTTGTTTTATTCAATGGTCTGGTATTAAAACATTCACTTAGCGTGGTGGCAATCCAAATTGCACAAGCGCATGTGTAAACTTACGTAGAGCAGTAGCGACTTGCACCACAGCCGAGTACTCGCTCTGGTCATACACGTTGAAGGCATATACTCTAAACTCGTAGTCGGTCACTTGCGAAAGGTCTTCCACAGTCATCGCCACTTTGACATTCTTCACCTTGCCAACGTTAGCTTCAGACCCGTTCGCCCATAAAGAGTTGCTGATCAGTCTACGGTACTGCAGGACGAGCGTTTGATCCCCGCCGTTGAAGAAGCCGGACTCGACGGCGAATGTAACGCTATGATACGTGGTCGATTGTTGCTCAAAACGTACCGGTATGTCGGGCGGTCCTTATTGTGTTCACATAAATATTCAAGACACGNATCAAGGTATAAAAAACAACATTTTTACTTCCTCTGTTATGTCGTCGATAAAAAACATGGAGACAAAAGCTTCTCAATCGGCGTCTACGCACACCATACGCCACGTCCATTTTGGTTTGGACGTCACTACGACTGCTACTTACGTCTCGTATACTTACGAGTGAATTCTACGATATCGTAAATTACTAAAGTTTATTGAAACGCTAAATGGTAAGTTGCGATTATCGCAACTGGTTTACGAGTCGAAACATACTTACGAGAGCTTATTGAAACGGTCCCCTGGTGGAGATTCAAAATGACACTAACGTGTGTGTGTACATACGTAGAAATGTAGGGATTAGAACCACAGCCGAGTACTCGCTGTGGCCATAAACGTAGAAGGCATAGACTCTAAACTCATAGTCGGTCACTAGCGAAAGGTCATCCACAGACATCGCCACTACGGCATGCTTCTCCTTGCCAACTTTAGCTACCGAGCCGTTCGCCCATGAAGAGTTGCTGTTCACTCGTCGGTATTGCAGGACGAGGGTTTGATCTCCCCCGTTGAAGAAGCCGGATTCGACGTTGAACGTAACGCTATGATACGTGGTCGATTGTTGCTCGAAACGTAACGGTGTGTCGGGCGGCCCTGATTGTGTGCAAATTAATATTCAAGACAAGTGTCATTATTGTATTTTATGTAAGACAGTTAAAACATACGTTTTCGTTAAATATGTCAAGAAAATTTAGTTAGTTAGAACGAAAAAATGGATTTTACATTACACAAAAACAAAAAGCAAACATTTCTTATGCAGATAAAATATAAAGTCGTCAAACACAGAAAAATACATTTAGTGGGCAAAAACTGTTTAAAAAATATATACTGCTCTGGAAACAAATACATTAAGTAGTATCATAAAGACGTATCAATTTAAGGCTTTACATGTCCGTTGTTTATATAATGCATTTTGGTTAGAAAAACAAAACGTGATCAAGATATTTCAACAAAACAAAAACAAATAATCAAACTACCCTGTGGGAAAAGAGCGAAATGAGCTGTTGCTGTACCAATGGCGTTTTTGAAGTTCACA
The DNA here is from genome assembly GCA_007657795.1 of Dreissena rostriformis. Taxonomy (NCBI): domain Eukaryota; kingdom Metazoa; phylum Mollusca; class Bivalvia; order Myida; family Dreissenidae; genus Dreissena; species Dreissena rostriformis. The sequence continues at coordinate 53,141 of VMBQ01003459.1, forward strand.
ATACAATTCTGGAAGTACTCTTCTTGCGTCGCGTTGATCACCACTGACAGCGTTTGTATCTCGCTTGTTATTTGCAGGTTGTGGAAAAACACGTAGCCGGTACTGTTCTCTAAGTTTGCAGCGATATTGTCTAAGGCATCCATGATACGATCACCTATCATGATGACAATGCCGGTCCTCGGGACGGCTGGGAAGGCGTAAACCGGAATGGTGATGGTCAGTGGGTCGCCTTTTGAGACGTTATAGATTGTGGTGTGTCCCAGCAGAATGGGGACGTCTAGAATGGAAATCTACTTATAACCGAAAATACGATTAATTTAATGAACATAAGATTCTTTAATTAAACTCTAACCATGCAAACAACTAAACAATTTAACTATAATAGAGGCAGCTTGGTTCCCGTCCTCTTTCAAATTTATCGAGAGGTTCGGTACAGGAACCAGACACGAAACTGCCAGGTGGCACTTCAAACGCTGTGACGCTGGGAAAACCCCAAATGAAGTTATCCTCACGCTGACACGTTGGACAAGCCTGTGTCAGACAAGTTGGACTAGCCTGTGTCAGACAAGCTGGATATAGGATTTCCAAAAATTTCCTGATATTCTATTTTTATTTTTTTTTAATTATAAACCTTAACCTTTAAGCTTGTTATGGTCTATATGTCACAATTGTCGAAAATGAAAACAGATCAATGCATGTTTTTGTCTTGATGTCAAGAACCAAAGATTAGATAATATAACATCTATGCGGCGTGGGGATACGCGTCGGCCGCTGCCGCGCCATTTCTAGTTATTTTTAGATTTGATCGAGAATGTAACCCGCCTCACAGGTTCGCTGAATTGGTCAAGTTCCCCACGGGTTCTACTTTCTTGTACCCCCAAAATTTTGTTCGTACCCAAAATTTTCGTACCCATTATTTTTTCGTACCCAAATTTGTTTTCGTACCCACATTTGTTTTCGTACCCACTTTTTTTTTCGTACCCACATTTTTGTTTGGCATAATTTGTTCGTACAGAAAATTTTCGTTCCCAAATTTGTTTTCTTACCCAAAATTTTCGTACCCACATACACAATTGTGGTGATGTGATAAACTTAAATTGATGCTTTTATATCCATCCCTTCAAAAGCATCGTCACACCAGTACTGTCAGTACTTTGATTTGGTATGGTCCAGCGCGAAGCAAGGAATAAATACCATATAATTATTTAAGAGAGTGGTTATTATTTAGTCTATCGGACTTGCATAATAGAAATTCCCCTGTTTGAGTAAACAAAACTATTTCATGTATTTTAATATATCTAGTTCATTAATTATTATGATTGTTATATGTAAACAAGCGCCTATACATTTGTGACAATCATATAATACTATCGAAACAAACATATAACATGCTCCTTTACGTTTGTTATAGCAATACCAAACATACAGAAAAATCACACCTACATAGCACATCAAGAGTAATGGTGTCGTTTGTAGTTTTCAAACTGTTTCTGTTTGTGCCCGTACACACGAAAATACCAGCCTCTTGACGATTTACTGTATGCGTGGATTCATAAAGCGGAAGTGACGTTACATTTTGAGATGGTAAAGTAAAGCCGGATGAATGTGTCCATTGCAGAATGCAGTCCTTAAAACATCTCCGTAGTGTGCACACTACATGTATACTCTGGCCTTCTACGACTTTAATGGTTGATTGTGCAGGCGTTATGTCCACAGCATCGGGTCCATCTTGTACATATACCAAAGACAAGGATGTAAGATAAAAGATGCAATAAAGATAATGTTATATTTTTATCATAAAATTAAAACGTTTTTCATCGCGTATTAATCATATATAATGAAAAAACACTAAACCAGTCGATGCCACGTAATAAACGTAAAATACACTATGAAATTTACAATCGTTGACAGTACAAATGAAATCATTTATTCTAACTTGTTTTACACCTTCAGAGGAAAATTTCTGTGCTGAACATGGATCCTTGGTCGTGAAAAGAATTGTGGATCATCTAACGGCAAAACAAACTTGCCACATAACACAATGTTTAACGGATCTTCGATCTGCGATCAGAAATTGTCCAATTAATTCACAGGCACAGTTTAACACAAAAGTTTTATCGTGAACTTTGTTCACAAACATCACTTCGAATTTTCAATTATTACATTTTCACGACCAACCTAAATATTACGTGTTTCAAGCCTATAAATATCGATTAAAAAAAATTACAAACTATTCGTAATTTTGTCTTTTTTCTTTACAACTTTAATGATCATTACGGAAATGTCTACATGTCATTTTCAATTTACTTGCTTATCAAATATTAAGGACAAATTTCTACAGTCATTGACCTTACACCATTTAACACATTTGTATATAAGTTTGATCGTCGCCTTTGACCTAATGATCAACCCAAATGATAGTCCGGACAATCTAAAATGATTTTTTTAACCATCACCTAACATGCCCAAAGTCCAGATAGAATCCACACAAGGCTGGTCAACCATTGATAAATGTGAAATAAACCTTGCTACAGTTATTCAACCTGAGTCTGAGAAACTAAGCCAATGCGTTCTTGTTTGTAATTGTCTGAATAATGTGCGGCATCTTATAGTATTCATAAGTTGTAGCATTTATTGGATAGTTTGCCATTGGCCTGCAAACCAAGAACCAAACTACTGAGGTATCATCTTCTTACTATGATCAGCCTCACTATTAAATTTTAAGATATTGTGAATGAAAACAATTATTGCAAACATCGAACATATCGCATTATGTTAATATCCGCGTCCACTGCACACGGCACCACCAAAAAGAAGACCCACGCGAAAATCATGCAAATAATGTTCGGACCTCTTACGCCTTCCACTTAGTTGTATTTTTCTTCGAGAAGTGTAATGTATAATAAAGACGGCCCATCTTGCGACAAGCGAGTCGATTTCACATACACAATAACAAAGTGGTTACGCGAGCACGAATGTGCACTGTAAGTGATCCCAAAATATACATTATCGAGAAATACAATCACTCTTCAATGAAGTTATATATCGTTCTAGTTCAATCGAAATTCGATATAAATTTTCGACGATAATTAGTGTTATTAAGTTATTAAAAATTATTTAAATTATTTAGATAAACATCGACAGGAAGAAAAATCAAATATCAAACAAGTTTCGCTTACAATAAATCATCAGTGTTTCAAAAGAACACACTAGAAAATGTTCAAACATCTTGAGTGTATACGTGTTTTGATTTGTATAAATAACAGGATAGTTCAAGTGGTAGATGTAATATAAACGACCATACTGCAATGTGTTAAATTTTACTACTTTTTTATAGTTAATCATTTTCATCATTTATGATATCAGATCAATAAGCGTTGACGAGACGATGAACCAACTAATTAAATCATTGCATTCACAAGAATCAAAAGCATATTATTTTTTTAAGATAATGCTTTGAATGTCACAACTTAACATCACATTGGTACAGCTTTTTAAAATACACTTCGAAACATATTGGACCCACATGTCTTTGATTATAATATCCGATGTGAAGTAAATAAATGCATGTTCCTTCCCACAATATGTATGCACATATTATATTATTTTTACTAATATTTTTCAACACTTATTAATCGCATCAACATTCCTCGCATGATTTTGCCTTAAACAGAATACATTCAACGGCGTTGATTAAAACTACTTTATGAAGATAATAAATACTAGTCAGTAATCACATCAAGACTTGAACTAAAACATTAACTTGTTATTCGGTAGTCTTGAAATTATGCCTCGTCATTGCAATTACACAATTTAAAACAAATACTAATACATAACTTAACATGGCATTGAATCTTTTGAAAAAAAAATGTTTAAGAGACATTCAACAAGTAAACAGCTTACATATAACGATAAGATCCAGCTGTTTAGTCCAACTTCCAACTGCATTGGAAACATGACAAGTGTACAATCCTGCGTAGTATCGACTGACCGGTGTGCTAAAAAGCGTTGTGCTAAGCATTTGGGTTGAACCGTTGATCCACTTGGCATTGCAGCTGGGGTTGCAGACAGGGCTTGAACAAGTGATGGCGGTAGGGGGCGATGTGTTCTCCGTCAATGTCAATGGGCTGCTGACTGATATGTTGGCTGACGATGGACCATCTGTAAGAGAGCCTGAATTTACAAATGTTAATTTGGCATGTAAGCACAATCAACATTTAATCATTTCGTTAACTGATTGCAACAAAAGAACACATTTAAGTTACATGGTATGTGAACTTAAAAGCCAGAATAAAGGGTAACAAGAAACTACTGAAAGAGCGATCTTGTTGTACAGTGACGAACTTTAAGATGAGGTTTCAACTAGAAGAATGTGAATAAAATAATTACATAAACTGACATGTTCTTTCTGTTGGATTTTTTTTGAGTAATGCTGTCAATTTGTTGTTATATAAATATAACACACATTACAAAAAATACAAATTGTTAACTGATTATACAGTACCTTCACTGTATAATCGAATTTTGCTGCTTTTATTTCAGAAGTATGATTCGACATTTTCGACAATTATGATTTTTCTCGTTATTTCGTGTTTGCGTGATGTCATTTTGCTTTCTTAAACCCGTAAACACATCAACACAAAAGAACGACAAATGTAATTATTGACGCGTTTACTCGTATATTTGTCATTCTTGCCTGTCCGCTTGTTGGCGCCCTTTAAATCCGCGTGACACATCCGAGGCACCGACACGCCATAAAATGAATAAGTGCAAAATAGACTATGTTTGTGTCACTTATGTGTAGTTCTGGTGTGTTAACGGGTTTAAACGTCGCCAACACGAAAGAACAAAATATGTCGGGAACGTAACATTGTGCGTGCCGGCTTGTTGTCGCCCTTCAAACGCACTAAAACGTTAAAGTGATGTGGTGGAAAACCGCCACAATCAACTATTCAAGAACACGGCTATCTTTTCAAACTCGCAAACAAATTTATTAAAGTAAAATAAAACCAATGATAAGTTGATGGTAGCAATTTGAATCAAGTTCAGTAGAAGAAAAATACTCCAAAATAGACTTATACAATGTAAAAATAGTGTTCGTATTTATATGGACACAATTAATATGCAGTTATTAAGTTCTTGAAACATAAGATTTGTATACTAAATACACTTGTTTGATCTTTTTTTGTTTTTATTCATACTCGTTCATTTATTGTCTTATTTAATGTAGGAGAATGTGAAATTAAAGATACAAATAGTGATTGTATAGGATTCATTTTATAATAGAAATCGAAAACAGTCATCAAATTGTATAAAATGCACCGTTGTGCGATAATTTAATGTTTCAGCTTACCAACACCAAACATATCTGATTCGCTATCCGATTTGCTAAGCAGGTATGGTTTAAACTGTTTTTAATGCACAATTAGTTCAATCAAAAAGTCGCAAAACGCGTCGTAAAGACTGCAATAGTATGCACTAATCACTGCCCACCTCGTCTTCGCATCTTGTGGCAACCTTTTTCATTTTCCGCAGAGAGTTTTTTTTAAATATGTTCTCGTGGCAATGCACGTAAATTCAAGATGAATACTGTTATAACTTACACAGTACGTTGATTGTGGTTGATCTAATTATGAATGATGACCCAATGACGGCGACTCGGCAATATATTGTTGCTGTATTCCAGTCTCGTTTTATATTTGTCAACGTTATGTTTTGTTGAGATGTATTTCCGGATATCGCTTTCGATGAAATCCAGCTGTAGATACACGTGGATGTGGAGCATGTTGACAACTGGCAAAGAAGAGTTAGGCTGCTGTTTTCATTCACCGCCTGATTGCCAATTATCGTAACAGATGGACCTGAAATAGACATGGTTATTATAATTATTGAGGAAATCAGCAAAACAACGTGTCCTAAAATAAATTGCACGATGTTGTGTGATCTAGACGTATGACAAATAACTGTAGTGTTTGATTTGAGAACCAATTGCATAATGCTATTAAGTTATGTCATGGAATTATATAATACATTTAGTAAACATATGCTGCATTCGAAAGGCAATATTGCTCTGACCCCATCGTTTTTATGCGTTGACGTGATACACATTGTAAAAAAAAACGCCGGACCTCAGAAACAAACCTCATCAATCTTTATTTAACAGGCTAGATATATTCGTTTAGTACACTAATCTACTGTTCTCAAATGCACACAACATGTTTTATAAAAGGCGTCCATTGACACTTTTTTGATAGTCTTGTCAAAAAAACGAGAAATCAAAATCAAGTTAATCGGATCGTATAGCTTAAACGAAAGTTAGTAGACGACCAAACGTTATTTCATTGTAAAAAGTTATTTTTGCATCATCGATAAAGTTTAATATTTGGTGAATTATATGAACATTTCATTGAGTGTTTACACTTTGCAATTAACAATACAAAACGCTCCATAAATAAGCAATTACAAATTAAATAAGACACGTTCATTGTATTCCACATACATGTACTTATAGTGCAATGGAAATGAAAGTACTGAACAATCTCACAGATACATTACTTAGCCTCAACCGGTGGTGCAGAGCAGGGACTATTAGGTACTGTTTAAAGGCTAAAAAGGGGGGAATACATGTATCATCTTCATACTTAAATACAACATAAGAATATTCGCGTTTTTCGAGACATCGAAAAACCAGAGAAGTAAGAAAACACGAACTTTGGACCTTCAAGCACATCTTTCGTATCGACTATATCTTAAAAACCGATTAAAAGGAAAAGAAAAAAATAAATAATTTCAGTATATAATCGTATTGCATTTCATGTGGCCATACAAAAAGCTGACTTTGTATTCAAAATATTAAAAATAAAATATCAATGACCACTTATCAAAAAAGTAACTCAACTGAAACAACAACAAAGCAAAAACTTGAATACAATTATGAGAAAAATCATATACATATACATTTACATTTTAGAAGAGATGACTATGCTCAAGTGACGGCTTTGTTGAGGACTTGACGCACTCTTCATACATGTATAGCTATTGTCATTATTCGACAAATGACACATTTTCATGTCTTATATACATCTTATGTATAAATATTATGTAGCCCACAAATTCCTTACACGCTGATTTCTTGATAAACATCATTTCTACAAGCTTTAGTCAAACGCATGCCAGCAAGTGTCAATAAGGAATAGCACCTAAAGCCTAATATCTTAGAGAATATATTTAACATAGGTTATATATTAAATGGCAAGATTTCATAAACGGTCGGATAAAATGTTATGGCATAGTACCTGTACAAACTTATTTCAAAGTTTTTATCAAAATATGGCACACACTTTATCGAGACTGTCTTGTTGAAGTGTGTACATTCACCACTATAAGACTATGTTTACAATATGTTTGTTTGTGTTTTCGGTCTCTTTATAACATAGGCCCTTTTAATATAAAAAAACACTATAACGTGATTCTTAGGGAGATATGTGTGGTCACAAAATATCATTTCTTTTATGTATCGTTCCGTTAAATGAAAAGAATACACTGTCTGATTTCATGCTCTTGGCATCGTGTGTTTACTAACTGTGTTGTAACTATTCAACTAAGGTGCACTTAATACTTAAATCCACTAATTAAGTAAAACTTTAAGAGCATGGGTGTATTTCCCATTTGAATTATGAATTATATTAAACCACAAGAGTTTTCATATTCCTTACAAATCACAACTTAAAAACAAACTGTAAACATATCTTTATTTACTTTCAAGAGTTAACATGATTTGTTTCGTATGGAGCACTGTAGTTTTAGGAACATATAACATGTTCCATTACTGGCATTTGGTAAAATGACAATATTTCATAACTTCCACATTCCCGTATTGTACTTGTGTCAAAGTATCTACATAATATTAGTTAAACTCTCTACAACACAAGTCACTATTTGTTCCCTGAAACATTTCTAATTGTGAAAAGTACTTATACACTATGAAAACCTTTCCAAAAATGCGATCCGTTATATTTATTACTTCACAATAATTAATATATTTATTATCGCTTGTATACGATTAAGCCATATATTTTCAACATAATGTATAACTTTTTTCAAAATCGCTTCACACAGTCCAAGGCTCTTTACATATATTTTACCTTACATCATTATGATTCTGATAATATAATACATGCATTATACGCTTTGTAAACACTGTACGCTTACTTTTTCCACATAGGCTTATGGTCTTCTGGATGTATTGTTCAATAAACTTAAACATTAATAATATAGGTGATTGAGGAGTTTAAAAGATATTATAAAAGTGAGTGGTACCAACTGTTTAAATTATTTAAACACACTAACTCCAACATGTCTGCGGTGGATAAAGAACACGTAATGATACTATATTACAGAATGCTCACTAAAGTTACAATCCACTCCGACATCTTCGCCATGACCACAGTTGTGAACGCCCCAGTTATAACCCGGGCAGGTGAACAAACTTGACTCGGTGCCATAACACCCCACGTCATCCAGCCAAATTGGGCCGGTACCCTGTCCATAAGCGGCCTGTGTCCGGGGTGCAAACGTGAACAAGTTCCTACCAAGAGAGCAGTCATTGAAATAAGAAGTTAGATCAAGCAAACCTTTATGGTTAATTAATTACTTAAGGCAATTGCAATGTTTTAAGAAAGCATATATGTAATTTAAAATATATACAAGTCTTGTTGAGTGTTCTCATTTCGATCACGGAAAGAGAAAAAAGACAACAAATGTATCTACGTCTTTCTGTTGTTTGTCGATGTAGTTATAAATGATCGATGCAAACAATGAAATTTTAGAATCTTTATCAGGGGAGTAATTCGTGTTCCATCCACAAAATTTACAACAAAACAACACTTATACACATACAATGATCCAGACTGGGATCACCGACTTGGAACGGTTATTGCAAAGCATTTATGGCTTAAACCGGCCTGCCGATAATCGCGCTTACCCCGGAATAAATAACAAATCACACGTGCAGCTTAATCGATCTCGATCAATTGAACGTATTCATACAGAAAATAAACTCATATGAAATCAAAATTGGCATTTCTTGCAGTCTGAATCAATAATTCAATCAAAAAGTATTTTCTTCTCACAATTGTATAAAATGTGTATGGCCAGTCAAAACCACTAAATACTACTATATCCAACGTATGATTCTTTAGAGTAAGAATTTGTGCCAAGATAGGGGGCGGGGTATGGGGCGAGCTCATTTAAAACTAATCGGATTAAACTTTTGTTTTGGAGCAATTACGTTCATGGCTGACAGTTGTTATTTGGATGATTTTTTAAAGATTTTCTCAATACATTTTATTCGCGAATGCACTTACTACACCCACTATTATATTGATAACTTATATAAAATGGCATTCCTCACCTTCAATTTGATGGGTGGTATTCCCCAAATAAAGTACTATAGGGATATAATATAGCTAAATTGTAATAAAAATGTTAACGTGAAATGTCACAATATGGCACCAATGACAAGTAAAAATACGAAGAAGACATAACATGAGTGTAATTGTACTACTGGCGTTATGTTTGCCTTTCAATGGTCTCAATCTTTACACAATAATAAAACCACACAAAATAAAAGCATGGACATTTTAAATTATTGTTTAAGTCATTTTTATATTAAGACTTAATTTACTATGGGACCCCTCGGGATTCGGCCAGTGTTATTCCAAGAAGCGTAATTTGAATACACTTACATGACCACTGCACTTTACTTCAACAACTACCTAGGCTCTAAGCTATTTAGAAGTTTAAACTATATATGATTTGAACAAACTTGGTAGAGGACAATCCAATGATGTAACATACATATACTCATCTTCTGGGAATTTCGGTTTCATGGCAAAATTAAACAGTTTTCACTTTAAACATAAAGTTGTGTACACTGATCCCCTCTAGCGTGGGTGAAAGAACGGCTTATTCACTTCGTAATTCAGACAATATCTCCAGCATTTAATGTTAATCTCAACTTTTCTTGAGCTAGAGGGGATCAGTGTACACAAATCAGGGGCGTAGTGAGCCCTCCCAGAATGCGAAGGCACATTTTAGGGGGTCCGGGGGCATTTCCTCTCCCCCGGGAAAAATAAAATATGTTTTAATGAACGTAAATTTTCTGCCAAGATCAAATGCATTTTATCCTAAATTCCAACAAAAGTGTGTATGTTATATTTTGTACATCCTTATTAGTATGATTCTCAATATGTTGACCAGACTGGTCGATATTTAAAAGCTTGTCCCATAACGTATTAGTAACTTTAAATATTAATAAATTGAACAATTTCAAGTATCAACAAACAACGTACATTTTTTCGCATACATTTGAATATGAGTAAAATATGTTGTAAAACAACATGTTAACACAAAACATGAAGAACTGTGCTATATTTTGACTTCTTTTTTGAAATTGGTTGATAATAAATGTTCAAGAACTGTACTTAAACTACTTTTGTATAATGATTGGAAGGATCCCGTGAATTCGCTTGAACTTTTTACAAGAGCACATTATGAGGCAAATATTTCATGGTCAATGCATAAGCATCGACCATGACCGCAGGCACACAACCAGATACGGAACATGGTAATATGGTAAAGATGAATGAGGCGTTGCTTTTAAGTTGTTATTAACTGTAAATCATGCTTGTTATGAACGTACTACTTGTTGATGTGATGGCGTCGGTCATGAAAACCCAATTGAGTGTTTACTGATAGTTATTCTTAACAAAGTTATAAACATTACACACGCTATATAGAACTCCAATAATGTTTGTTATCCAACGCTGAACATTAATTGTATTATAATACAACACTTATAGTACCATGGGTATAAACATTTAACACAAATTAATTCTAAAAAGATGATAATTTTTCAAAATGGATTTTTTATTTANAAACCGGATACAATATCTCATCTCAAAAACTAAATCCCTTGGCTTCGCGATTTGAGAGAATGATATTTTTTAAGTTTCAAAATATAAAAAATATAAGTTATTACTAGAGAGGGCTAAACTAAACTTTGAATAACTTTGTGGAAGAACATTAAATAATGTTACATAACAAATTCCAAAACTCTGGGCCTTTTTAAAGTTTTCACTCTATGCATATAACGGAATTGAAGAAACTTTGTGGAAGACCCTTTACGATGTGTCATAACAATTAGAATCTTCTGGACGTTGCGGTTTCAGAGGAGCAAGCTTTGACTATATGCATATAAGGAAAAAGAGTTAACCTTAGTACAGGGATTATATTAAACCTAGGTACATGATCTGAACACACTTCATAGAGAACCGCTATACCATGCAAAATGGCATATACTAAGCCCCTGGGCAATGAAGTTTCAGAGAAGTAGATTGTTAAGTTTTTTACTACATTGTATATACATAAAAGAAAAACGAGATATCCCTTTAGCAGCTAATATTGACCCCAGGGAAATCATTTGAACAAATTTGATGGAGAACCACTATACGATGTTAAATACAAAATATTAAATTGACATGTTTTTGTTTACACTCAATATGTATATAAATATATATATATAAGGAAACCAAGCAATCTCCAGAGCGAAGCCGATTTGTACCCCCAGGACCATGATTTGAACAAACTGTATAGAAGACCAAACTATAAAATTACATAAAAAAAAACCATGTCTCTTTGTCTGGCAATTTTATAGATTTATTTTTTTATTTTCAATAGACACGTATAAGGAACACAAAACATCCCCGAGGCGGGCCAATTTTTACCTCTGATGCTTGATGTTAACAAAATTGGTAGAGGACCTCTATACCATGATTCATAACAAATGCAAAATGTATCAGCCTTCAGGTTTCTAAATTTAAAATCCGTTTTAGCATATTGACTTATTATTATAACCAACATCCCGGAACGCTTTCACAATTTTAAAAGGGTCACACAATGATCATTCATTGACGTTTTATAAAAATATGTCTAATATTTTAGTAGAAGGGTTGATTGATGCACATTATGACGACACTCAACACATAACACACGACGAAGTATGGCGGAAAACCACCAACCAAAAGTGTTCACCTTGAAATCTTTGAGCTCGGATGAGCTCAAAAAAAGCATCAGATGCCGGGTATTAACTCCATCATAATGTTACAAACCCAGAGAATCCCAGCATGCCACAAACAACTATGGCATCCAAACCGTCGAAGGCATCGTCACAGACTGTACCCCATGTTTTGTTGTAGAAGACCTCGAGACGCCCCTCGCTTGGTCTAGATCCATTTACTAGTCGAATATCTTGGGCTGAAACAGGGGAAACCTAATTACCAGGCGGTCATCGCAAAAGAAATCGAAAAGGTAATATGCAATCAATACAGTATATATTACGGAGATTAACCGTACCGACATAATTGATGGATGTTGAGCTTTTTTATTATGTGACAGAGTCTATCATTCAGAGTTCTCATATAACCATTATTGTCGGAAGTTAGTGACTTTAAACGTATAAAATGCACACACTCGTTATACGAGTTCTAGATCACTTACTATATTTCAGTGTCACTAAGTTGAAATGAATCGTTTTTAAATCCTTGTTCAAATTGTAGAGGTCAGTAGGAGTTAATTGCTCAGTTGTTGCACACAAAACAACACCACGTTACATAACTCTCTTATAGCGGTGGTGTTGAATAAGTTCAATGTGTTCTTGATCACGTGACAAAACATTCAATATTTAAGGTGTGGGGGCGATATTTCAAGCAATCTTTTAATTGTCAAATTACAGAACAACTGTAAAATGAACATGAATACTATAATAGTATATAGGATTCGAGTTTTCATATTACCTAGTAGTACCACTAATAAACGACAAGTAAATGTTAATTGTTTTATTTAATTTAATTAAAGCTTAATCATTAAATATAAAAGGGATTATTTTATTTGTTTTAATTTGTTCTTGTATGCAAATGTACTTTTTGTAACAGCTTTTCTCAAATAAGAGTTGTATGATAAAGTTATAGTATCTACTTGTTAATTTGTATAGTACATGTGTGCAAATAATACATTGTTATAACACATTGAGTTGAAACAAGATGAATGATAAACACAATCCTTTAACAGCAATACCTTTGACATATCACCGATACACAATTTGACATAAAACAAATGTACGAATAAGTTAAAACAAGTGATGTGTTTGTGAAACACTATGTCCCCTTTTGAGCGATTTTGACCCATATATTTGCCCTTTGACCTTGAAGGATGACCTTGACCTTGACCTTTCACCACTCCAAATGTGGAGCTCCATGAGATACACATGCATGCCAAATATCAAGTTGCTATCTTCAATATTGCAAAAATTATGGCCAATGTTAAAGTTTGTGCAAACAAACCAACTAACAAACTAACAAACAAATAGACAGGGCAAACACAATATGTGTCCTAGTATAGACTGGGGGACATAACAAATTATATAACAGCTGTACAGTGTACAGTACATTGTATTTATACTGATCAACTAATTTTTCAACAACATGGCTTTATTTTAAAACTCTCATAGTAATGTATGAAAGTAAAACTGATAATAAATTGATGATAGCACATTATAATCAAGTTCGTATTTACGAAAATTACTCAAACATTGATTTCTACAATTTTAAACAAGTGTTCGTATTTTATTCGAAACGTACGTACGATACGTACGTAGAAGTAACGTACGATAAATGTTCCTTAAAAATGATTTTTTAACGATTGTTACATGTGCCTGCAGTGAATGGATCATATGAGTCGACGTGTTCACAAACATAAATTGGACTCACATGCATCGTTTTTTCATGACTAACACTTCGGCGAAAAGCGAATACAGAAAAGAATCAAACTAATATTTAATGAATTTAAAAATATAGTGAATGGTATATCATTTTCTAGCATGTTAAGAACAATTCTTTTTAAAGAACTCAAAATGTTATCAATCAAAAATAAGTACCCATAATTTATTCTTCAATTTCAGAACTTATTTTCATCGAATGAGTTAGGTCAATATAAAGACTCTTAATTAATTCTTAAAGGTCATTCGTTTTCAAGCTTATACAAAGAGACTGTGATTTGTCTTGAACAAAATTCTGTAAACATTTAGGACTTTAAAATTACACGACATACATGCGAACATGAAAGACAAGACAAGACAAACTTTAAGGTTTATGTGTAAATAAAGGCCACCGGCCCAAAATACAGAATATATAAGTAACAACATATTATTTTTAAATTCTGATACATCAATTTTGAACATACATTTTGATATACATCTTCCTTTTTCATTATTTCGTTTGCAAAAAGGCTATGTTTTTTACTTTTCTTTCATCTGAAATGTGAATAAGATTGCAAACATTTGGGAAATTGTGTTCATCATTGTACCGTGAAAATATAATCATTGCCTTTCTTGGTTAAGTTTTGGACATTTAAAAAATACATGAAACTAATCTTCAATACATATTTTATTGAAATAGACTGAGCACTATGTACATAATCGGTGTTCTCTTGAAATTCCTACATGTCGACCAGTTTCAGTGGCTAATTTATGACTTGAACAACGGAATCTAACTGACTTTCTAACATAAAATGGTATATTGATAAACAAATATTTTTCTGTGTTTAACATAGATTTGACTGTTTGTAGGTATAACATCTTGATGAATTTCCCAGAGTTTCAAGCCAGTTCAGTGTTTTACAAACAATCAATCTTTGTTTAAATGACATTTATTATATTTCAACATTTTCCATCTCTTGACGTATCCACACACAACCAAATCCATAACGGTGCAAGATATTTTTCACAGATTTCACCAAATGAGTTCTTCCGATTCCGTTATGCCGCTTTATTATAATATAACAATTTTTAGGATATCGATCCTCTGTCATACTTATCAATTAAACACCAATATTTAACGCATTGTTCATAATGTTTTATTCAAAGAGGTAATCTATCACATTCTCCTAGTACAATGCTATCATTTTCATATTTATTTGCACCAAGCAAATATTTACAATACTCGATTTGTACTTTCAGAAGAATGTCTGAGAATTCTATTCCTTATATCTCGGTTTTATATGTAAGTAAAGGTTTGACCATTTAATCGAACGTTTTAAAATATTCCGTATATGAACAATTTCCAGAGTTTCTTTGATATGATTTAATAGAAAAATAGATTTTCGGGCCTGAGCTGCAAGTTTTTCTTTCTTTTTCCTCCATGATAGTTTAGGCGTAAAAAGGAGACCCATATATGTATGTATATACAGATGTGACATTTACCTGATTTTTAAATAGACCCAATGTTCGTATGATCTTAGCGGACCTCCGTTTCTAAAAATAATAATGTCCGTCTCTTGCTGATTAATTATCATACCAGTATGTTCACAAAATTCCGATATAAAGTTCAATTATTTATTATTGTGATTGTAGCTCGATCGCAGTTTCAGCGCAGCTCGCAACGTCATCGGCAAAAAGAATGCAAATAATGTCTGAAATGTCTTTGGTGTTAAATACCCCTATGACCTTTAGATTGTAGAAAGCGAGGCAACTCGTTTATGTACAAATTAATAATTATTGTGCTGGTTACGTCCCCTTGTCTTATGCCGATGTCACAATAATTATTACAGTTTTGCGTAACTTTATTATCATTTACCCGTACACATCCCCGTAGATATAAAAAAGCGTGGATTTTAATACTTGAAAAAGCTTCCATCTGACACCATTTTTACACATAGTTGTACATAGATTATGAAGAATCAAACTATCGGGCTTTTTGGAAGTCCACGAATAGAATATTAAATCTTTCACCAGGTATACGCGTATATTTTTTAACCATGCTTTGAAGAGTAAATAAATTGTCAATTGTTGAATATCCGTTGCGAAAACCGGCTTGTGATTCTGCTATTTTATTATTTAAAACTGCCCATGTGCATAATCTGTTGTATACAATATTGCAACATATTTTATACATTCCATTAATTAATGATATACCTCTACAAATAGAAGGGTCGTCTGTAGCGCCAGATTTATATACCGGCACTTATACTATCTTATAAATCTCTATAGGTGTTATCAAAGTCTTCGTAGTTTTATAAAATTCCGCCCCAAGGCCATCCGTCCCTTGCGTTATTCCATCTTTGAGTTTTGAAGTACTTTGCATTATTTCTTCGTTTGTGATTTCTGAGTTTAAAATTTGGTCTTGATCATCTTCAGTTTCGTTAACCTTTAAGCTTATATCAATTAGAATTGGTTAATTTTCTTTAAAAAGAAGGCCTTTAAAATAATCGTAACACGCACAAGGATCTATATTACAAGAATCTGTGTTGTTCGTCTTATGACTATCTTTTATTAATTTTCAGAACAACTTTGGTTTAGTACGCCATAAAACCAATTCGTTTCTTTTCGTCGTTTGATAACTTGTTTTTTGACCGAGCACATATTTTTAAACCTTCATATATTGTTATATATTGTTGATAATCCGACACACCAATACGAAACCGGAAACTTCGTAATGCTGCGTACTTTGTTTGTTTAGCCGCGTGACATTCTCTATCCTACCACGGCTGATTTACTGAAGTGTCATTTTAAATAAGATAGTGTTTTTTTTTTTAAATAAACCTTCATATCGGATGAAGCGTATTTGTACACATGTAATATTTTATCGATCGCTTCGTCAATATTCGTGCACGCGATTGCTTCAAATATTTGCGAAAGTTGTAAGTTAAAATTGTTTTCAAATACTCCCAGGAAATTTTGCTTGTGCGCGTCTTTCCATTTATACTTTTCTATTTTTGGTATGTGTTCGCTACCGTTATTCAAGCACCTTTGATTGCCGTATTTAGCATGAATGTTTTTGTTTGCCCAAACATATTTTAGAACTAATAGACAAATGATTAGACTCATCCCGCATCTCCACACAAAAATATTTAATATGAGAAAATAGCTCAGTGGATACAACATGGTTATCAACAGAACTTGCGCCATTACTTGTAAGACATGTATAATTTCCCAAAATTGTTGTATCGTTCTGAGTCTTTATGATTTCGTGGGCGATCGAAAGGATCCGTGTTATAATCAACCTCTTTTTTTTTTAAATGTTATCTACATTTTCATCAGGTATATAATATAATAATGTTTTTGTGCGTGCATTTAAATCTCCTACTAGGTAGATACATGCATCAGGATAAAGTACTCTTACAGAAGAAATATTAGAATCAATAATTTAGATTCCATTATTCACATTCATTCTTTCATAAATTGGTGAACCTTCTGGCGAGACATAAGCTATATATAATATATCTGTTAAAGAGCTATAAATAGAACTTTTCCTATACAAAACAATGCAATCCGGATAATGTTGACATATTTGTGAAATAAAGGTTTCTTTTAACAGATCTTTTTTTTAAATACACGGCTATTCCACCACTATTACGCCATGCATTAGTTACTTTTGTTCTCACAAAATCAAAACATGTATAATAAGCTAATAAATCACAAAATTCATGGTTTTTCTCACACCATGTCTCTTATGAACCTATGATGTCAGATGATAGTACATAATTGACAACGTCACAGTTATTTACAAGTTTCCTTAGACCACACACATCCCATGTAATAATGGGAATGCTTTTTTTCGGGCCTTAATCTCCGTCCTAGTCCACCCGCCTGTTGCCCCAGCTTTGCTTTCGGCCTCGGACCGATCCGCCTCACTGTCATCGCGATAATCCCATCTCACCACGTTCCGCTGGCTATTGTTCGTGCGTGTATATTGTCCTCTACGGGTATTTCCAATTCTCGTTATCTCCCCGGTCATGTCGGTCAAGTGGTCGTATTGGTACACCTCGTTATCAATTAATAGCTTGTCAAAAACGCAATGGCGCGTATTGACCTTGATTTCGCGCTTTCCCAGTTCACGCCTTTGTTAGACTCGCTTAATAAAATCCTCTCGGACGGAAAATTCTGAATGCCTGTCCAAAACTTGCCGTGCTGTTTTGAGCATGGTCTCACGGTCTTTGTAGCGAGAAAACTTTGCAACAATTGGGGATTTTTTAGAATAGGTATTACCCACTCTATGCGCTCTTTCTATTTCGACGTGCTTAAAATCTGCCAACCCAAGGGTGTCTTTAATGAAATGTCGTACCATCTGCCCCGTACTCTCCCACTTCTCCCCGATTTTACCTGGGATCCCGAGAAAACGAAGATTATTCCGCCCCGAACGGCTTTCTAAACTGTCTATTTTGAACAAAGGCTATGAAGTTGTTTCCTTATTTCTTGATTTTCCTGTTTGAGAGATTCATTATCTGTTTGTAGCATATTTACTGTATTATTTATGTCATAAACTTTGCGAGTTTATCGTTGACAAATCAGCGCGCACTTCGGCTTTCATTTCTCTAGTAAAACACATTACATCGTTGTCCTGGTTAGGTCGGCTTGTGTTTTTCTGAGCGTCCCGTGCACTCTATCGTCGCCGCTATTTCAGTGTACGATAAAGTCCGTTGTTTTTGTGTACGTGGCGGTCCGGGATAAGTCTCCACATTCCCACCCAGTAACGTCAACATAGATAGGAACATAGATAGACGCAAACAGTCACTCATGCTCCTTTTATTCACACACAGTGAGCACACTCTACGTCTTGCCTGTATAGGCATCACAAATAATCCAAATCGCATCCTTTAAAGCTCAATATTGATAGCCATTTTTGGAAATTTTCGAGAGCGCAATTTTCACTTGCAACCATTAACAAAGCACACAACTCTAGACGCTTTATTTATTTTAAAGTAGATAAAAAATATATACCATTCCATGAGAAACCCGTCATAATTGATGTAAGTGATGGTAGTATACATTTAATGTCATAGTTCTGTGAATGGTGCCATTAAATGTGACTGTATAAGCAACATAAAATGGGAGGCATATCCACATCTATCCACCGTTTTATTTATACATAAATACACACGAATAAAGTGTATAAATACACAAATGATAATGATCTGCCTAAGTTTTGGTTTTGCATGACTCTCATATGCTTGTTATCTGTAAGGTTTGTAGTTAATTTGTGGTGGACAGTAATTATTTTGAGAAACGTACCATAACAATATTAACCTCAGCTATACAGATGAATTGTTAGAGTATATTGCTGTTGTCAGTTTTTTTCGATTTAATCAATATTCTTCTACTTTTTCGTGGCAAAATCTTGACGTTATATAATTATACATAATAATACTATGCATGTACTAATACAAAACACAGTTGATGGGTAAAATAAGTATGTACAACACAATGAGAACAGTTTCAATTACTGTAATGATATAAACACGTTTATCTTATCATTATTTGCCGGTTTTAGAAAACATTATGATAAGAAAGAATGCTCACTCCGACAATCCACTCCGACATCTTCGTGATGAACACAGTTGTGCTCGCCCCAGTTTTTGGCCCGACAGAAGGACAAACTCGACTCGGTACCAGTGCATTTCACGTCATCTAGCCATATTGGACCGGTTCCCTGTCCAAAAGGGACACTACTCAAAGCTGCGGCTGCGAACAGGTTTCTGCCAAGAAATCAATCATTGAAATAAGAAAACTGACAAAGCATGCGTAAATTGCTATATTATAACTTATTTTAAGAAACTATTACAAGTCAGTATATTTGTAACTGAAATTCTTAGCAAGACTGGTTCAAACATAACCCGTGAAAGGCTTGCGGATTTGGGCATTTTAGATCACTGAGAGAGATTGACCTCGGATGCACATATTTATATCCACGCTTTTCCGTTGTTTTTAAAAAGCTTTAAGATACTCATTGGATTATGCAGCCAAGCGCGTTTGTTTAACTCTACATATATGAGCCGTGATTGATCAAAACAGTCATTGATTAATATAATGATCGATTGGATCAATGTTTCGTTTTCGGTGAAAGTGGTAAAGTATTTTCTTATCCCAATTTAATAAAAATCTAAAGGTCAGTCAGAACACTCAATTATCAGACAATCGACGTATGTTCCTTCATAGTTAGTACTTTTACGAGGAGGGTGCGATAAGAAACAAATCTGACCGAAGGTTTGTTACCTGGATATAACGTTTATTTAATACATTATTTTTTAAGTGTTATTTGGTTTTAATTATTCAGAATTTCTGCCATTACAGTATATTTTATGCACACACATTCTACTATTGATACTTTTAAAACGTGTGACTCGCTCTATTCAATTTGAGTGTTAGTGTTGAGAAAATGATGTAATACAGAGAAAGGATATTAACATATCACCAAAATGCAGTTAGGTGTACTGTCGCCATGTGGCACCATTTAAAAGTAAAGAATCAGAAAACAAATGTCAATGTAGTACTTGAGTAATGCTTGTCGCTCTATTCTATCAATCTTCAAATGAAAAATATATATAACTTAACCAAAAAAAGATGGTGTGTGTACTCCTAAGAAAAAATCATTTGACAGACAACTATTTAAGACTGCCAGCGGTCATACAGAATGGTGTTTAGAGCATATTGTTGACGACAAACAACACATGACACACGACGACGCATACCGGGGAGCCACCCACCATAATTATTCACCATGTACAATTTGTTCTTATGTGAGATGAAAACAAGATCATCATATGTCGGGTATAAACTCCATTATAATGATACAAACACGTTGAATCCCAGCATGCGACAAACAACTGTTGCTGATGAACTGTGGAATTCGTCATCACAGACTGTACCCCACGTGTTGTTGTAAAATACCTCGAGACGCCCCTGGTAAGGCCTGGATCCATTTGCTAGTCGAATAGTCTGGGCTGAAACAAGAGAAAACTTATTATCAAGAGGACATCGCAAGGGGAATCACATAGGGAATATGCACTAATTACAGTATATATTACGGATAAGAATGGAACCGACGCACGTGATGGATTCTTAGCTTTGTTTTGCATGTGGAAGAATATACCATGCAGTCCTTACATTGCAATTATGGTAGATTTAGTTAGCTACTTTACACTTTTAAACTATATACAGTTTTTTTGTACGAATTGTAGATCACTAAAATACTTCATTCTTGGTGTCACTTAGTCGACATGAATCGTTTTCAAATGTCTTTTTTCAACTGTAGAGATCGATAACTTAAGGGACTGGATGCAATCGCGATTTAATTTCTCAGTTATTGCAATACCCAGAAAAAACACTATTCATGACTCTCTAAGAGCAATAGTTATAAATCAATTTAATATATTCTGGGTCACGTGTCAAAACGTTCAATTCTTGAGGTCAGGGACTATTTCAAGCAAGTTTGTAATTTTCAAACTACAACAAAACTTTCAAATGAACGTAAATATTATTATAATCGGTAGAACTCGTCTTATCATCAAGCAGTACTTTGCCTAAAATAAACGGCAAGAAAATGCTCTTTGTTTTATTTAATTTTAGCCACATTATTAAATATTAAAGGGATTATGTTATTGGTTAAAACTACTTTCTTATGATTGTGTCAGCTTTTTTTAAAATAATAAATGTATGGTAAATATATATTTTTAACTTGAAATCGTGATTTGTAAATGTGTGCAAATGGTCCAAAATTACAGCAAGTGAGTTGAAACACGATCCATGATTTAAAATTTGTTAATGACAATATCTGTAACACTGAAAACACAATGTTATGTAATAAAAACAAATGTAAAAAGTGCAATATAAATGCAACAGTAACTTACATGTTAGAGCTTAAACGTTAAAACTTCTACTTGATAACGAACACGTTACAACTTAAAAGCTCAAACTTACACTTTAAAACGTACAGGTTAGAACCTACACTTTAAGACTTACAAGTTACTACTATATATATTAAATCTTACACTTTATAATTTATTGAGTGAATGAACACGCAGTGACTAACTCTGGAGACGTTAGAACTTACACGTAAAAGCGAACACGGTAAAACTTATAAGTTAGTGGTCACGAATTAAAACTTACAATTAAACAAATACAAATACAACCTAGAAGAAGGTCGATATCAAATTTTGATTTTAACATTTAACAAAATTCTTATTGTAAACAAGGCAATTCCAAACAATCCCAAATCGCAAATCGAATTGCATAAAATGACTTATGGACGAATTTTATACAGTGTTTATGTCTACGGCATATGTGTGCAAATGACCTACTATTACAGCACAGTGCGTTCAACTCCATAGATGATTTAAAATTATATGATATATAAAACATATAAAAACTAGTTAAATATAAATGTAATAGCAGTACGTTCTAAAATACATGTACATGTTGTGATTATGTCTATACTCAACAGTGCATAGCAAAGAGTGAGCTTGTGGGACCGCCCTGTGTCGTGTGTCGTCCATCGTCAGACGTCTGAAGTCATTCTTCCGTAAACCTTTCACTCAAATTACATATACCCCTACATCGCTAAGCAGATTTTAACGAAATGGTTGACCCTCTTTCAAAGTTGATCCAATCGTTCCGATCTGCTTGATATATATAGACCTATAACGTAAAAAACCTTCTGAATATTCTTCTCTGAAGCAGCAAGGGTCAAGGTTGAATTATTCGGATGTAAAATTGTCGCCTCTACTTCTTGTCTTCAAATCATGTCTCAATGGTAAAACTGGTCACGCCCAAAGGATCCCATGATTTATATAGACTTGTGTAGTAAATTAGTTCGTTTTAAACACACGACCTAGAGTTTAGATTAGTTGGAATGTACCTTTACACAGTTTGTTAAAAGCATACTGCTGGAGTCAACACTGACCGCGCCACAGTGGTCAAATAATTTAATTAGACATACTTAGTAAATAAACGGACTCCAATATTATATTCTCATCAACGCAATTACCCCTTTGGCACCTACATCTCTAAACACAGTATTGTATGATGACGAAAGTATTGACTTTGAGAAAAACAATCGTATTTTTATGCAGTTCACACGTATATCAAGCATAGTAAACCCGTTGATACCTAGTTATCTGTCACATCAAAACATCAAACCACCAATATAAACAAAAATCAAAAATAACAAACCTCTCTCAAACCTATGTGTTCCACAGTATATCGGAACGTTCCATTACCTTTCTTCGTCCGATCCCGGTCTCAATGACATTATTCGTTTCTTCTAATTGTATTACATATTGTTTTGTATATTAAAACTTGTTTTTTCCTTCTATATTACAACTTTTCTTCTTTTGTTTAAAATGCCTTATTTATGTTTACTCAAAAATGACTACCACCAATTGAATTGTAAAGTTACAGTCCTGCAAAAACTATGTACGGAGAAGAACCAAACAAGACTTGGTCTTTCGTTCTTATCCATTTTCGGAACATGTGAATCAGTTGTAACTATGTATGCATACTTTGTATATAATATGTTTGTTCCTGAAATAAAATATGTTAAAACTAATATTATATGAAATCGCACGGGTCAGGGGTTTTATATTTGATGTTTAACATGGTATAGCGGCCTTCTACTGAGAGTGTTCAAATATCAATGGGGTTAAAACTGCCCAAGCCCCAGGGGTCACATGATTTATATATATGTAAAAAAATAATGATTTCTAGTTTGAAACCACATGTATATGCGGTCCTGGAAATTCTTTAGAAAATATATAAAACAATGTTCTTCTCTGAAACCGCTAGGTTCAGGCATTTTATATTTGGTGCGTAAAACTGTCTAGTGGTAATCTGCTGAGTTTATTCACATCATGTACTTAGGTTTGAAACTGTCTACGCCCTTAGTAGATTGGTTACCTCCCCTTATCTATCGCATACTCTCTATATAGGGATCGGTACAAGCTAATTTTACCGGTACAAAATTCGACCGGTTATTTTTACGCGAGATTATTCGAGGTTCAGAAGAAGTAATCCGCGTACCATTTCCGGTTTATTTTCCCGAACTTTTTGACAGCTGACATGTAAGAATAAAAGCTCGTTCTAGTCAAATAAGATTCATAATACATATTCAACATGAATACTACATGATACATAATATCCTCGCGTTACTTAAAAGTGGAAATTCACAAATATTAGTTATCAACGGAATGATAGAGAGATCGCCGATACATTAGCCTGTACCTGTTGTATATTATAGTCAACGGAGTCAACGGTTATATTCAACGGGGGACCAGTTTACGCCCTTAGGAGCCGCATTTTGTATGCGGGTTTATATGTTAATTAACTTTAAAAATATTTTTATTCAAAGAGACAAGTTTCAGATCCATGGTATTTGGTATCTAGCCTTAGAAAGAGATACTGTACAACGTATTTTTAAAATAATGACCTTGGTCTCAAGACTGGCTGCGCCCAGTGGTTACTTGATGTATTTAGACTTTTATTGTACATTCATTAAAAAATATGCCTCTCTGAAACCGCAAGAGTCAGAGGTATATTGTATTGCGGTCCTCTATTAAGTTTTTTGCAAATCAAGGCATTGAGGTCAAAATTAGCGAAATCCTAGTGGTCACATTATTATATAGACGTATATCGTAAATAACTTTTAAAATCTTTTCATAAAGAGCGAGGATCAGAGTTTTAATATTGTCAAAGTGTCAAAGATTGCTATAGCCCAGGTGTATCATGATTTATAGATACCTGTGTTGCATGTAACTTTAAAAATCTTCTATTTAAAACTGCAATACCAACAGCTTTCATGTATGGTATGTGACATCTCGGTGGCTTCTGAAAGAATTGATCAAATCATGCCTCTAGGATCTTATACTGCATATAGAATTACCTTGTGAAATAACTGAAAACATCTTCCTCTATAAAATAACAAGGCATAGAGGTGTATAATTTATCATGTTATATCATAAGTGGTCCTCTACTAATTTTTATACAATTATGCACCTGGGGTCAAAATAGGTGCTCCCTGGGGTGTGTCATCAATGTTGTATTGACATATATTTCATAATTACTTTGAAATAAAATAATCTGAATCAATGCAGCGCTGAGCTTTGAAGTTTGGTATGTGACATCAGATTATTGTTCACTAAAATTATTGTAAAAGTCATATGTTCGAAACTGACCACGCATCATTACACTGTTGAGCGATTTAAGACCATTTTGGCCCTTTTGAAATTTAACTATTCTCTGATGCATATCGCAAAAACTAAACAAGTTCAACTTCAAACGTCATTTATAAATAGATGCAACTACTTCTACTACTACTAATATTACTACTTCTACTACTACTGCTATTACTTCAACTACTACTACTATTACTACTACTACTACTACTACTACTACTACTACTACTACTACTACTACTACTGCTACTACTACTACTACTACTACTACTACTACTACTACTACTACTACTACTACTACTACTACTACTACTACTACTACTACTACTACTACTACAACTACTACTACTTCTACTACTACTACTACTAATACTACTACTTCTAATACTACTACTACTACTACTACTTCGAATAATAATAATAATACTTCTTCTACTTATACTTCTAATACTACAACTACTAATATTACTACTACTACTATTACTACAACCATAACTTATTTTACCAAACAGTTAACATTTAGAACAAGAAGGTTTAAACTACGACAGTAAGCATCTGAATGTTAATTTAGGGTAGAATGGTCCTTAATTTGAAATATTAGGACCTTTATAATAGCAATGAAAATGATAATTTATACTGCTTATTTTTCAACACTTTGGTAGTTCGAATAGGGTTTTTATTAGAGCAGAAAATACTCATGTTCAATTGTATTTATTTTAGTTATTATATAAACAACACTAGCATAAACCATCAATACGACTATAAGTATTAAAAGTACCACCAGAACAAATGATGCCCTACTACTAAAACATGAAGTAGAACTGACAATGATTTATACCCGCACATATCGCTTTAACACTGATGCAAGGGCTTACAAATAAGTGTTTTATATTGACTTTTTTTTTAATTTTCAAGTATGACTTTTAAGGTAGCGATGCGGTTTGTGTGCGCAACGAATACCATAAAGGTTGGCATAATGTTTATGCCATGTTATATAAAAACCCATGCAGTGGGGTTGTAGAGCGAACAAGCTTTATTTCTACCAAACATTGATGTTGTCTGACCTTTGTCATTAAGTATGACATTGACCTTGAAGGTAGCCATATGTTTATTGTCCTAAAAACACCGACATACAATGTATGCATGTAAACATATGTGTCAAATTACTTATATTTTGATTGTCTTCGATGCATGGTATAAAACGGACAAGATCGTTTTGGCAAACAAGTGCTATATTTTGACCTTTAACTGAGTTTAGTATGTATCGTTAAGGTAGCCATGTGGTTGTTGCTCACAATGCATCATCTCACATTGGTGATCATTTTGTTATTCGCAAACCCTTCTATGTATGTCAATTTTATTGAGCGGGTATACCTTAATTTGACATTTAAGCTTTTTATTTTGACTTTTGAACTAAAGTTTTGACCTTGACATTGTAGACAGCCTCGTATTTCTTGCATGTAACATACTGTTTTATAGAGGTGAACCATTGTTCAAGTTATTTGAAAATTAAATGATGCATCAATTCAAGTTACAGTCCGGACAAGTTTAAGGAAATCAAGACATTCACACCGGCTTATGGAACAACTTATGGGACAAATTACCCCTTCCGCATCATGTACTCATAGGAAGAGTATAATCATTATCTTGTAATGGCCAATTCCCATCTTATTATCCTGTTCTTAATACGGACATTGCAAATTACAGAACAAACTTATATGGAAATCAAATAAATACTCGACCAAAATACATCGTTTTTAGAAATAACATTAGCAATGGTAAGGCATTTAGCAATGTTTTGTTTAGTATCTCACACACTTATTAATGTGATTTGCTACTCTTATACCAATGCAGTTTACACCCATTTAGGGATTTTTTTTACTTCAATAATAATATGTCAAATACAACTACAGGGAAGTTATGTATCATAATAATTAGTTAACAAACACCAAAAAGAGGAAGTTTTGTATGTGTCTATTGCAAAGCTTCATACGAAAGATATCGTAACACGCAATCTGAACGATTCACTCTAAAATAGTATACCACACGAAGCAAAACCTGCCTAACCATGCAGCCTTTACATGATTGTATCTGAAGCATCAGGAAGTAAAACGAAATTACTTAATCCTGACAACACAATGACATGTAACAACTTACGCGAGAGAATTAAAAAAATCAGAACAAGGCTTTAACTTATGCAATACTGGAGCACCCTACCTGTCAAGCTTTCATCAAGTATAGATGTGCGCTACCTACATACTGACCAGGGACGTGGAAATACGTAACAGTGCTCTTCAAACAGGATTAAACAAATAGTAATAAAGAAATGTAAATGGGCATTATTACTATTTGCACAAAATCAAACATTATCAATTAATGCATACACGATTAAATAATCACTACTGATATTTTATGAACTGCATATTTTTCTGTTAATTTGGTTTAATACTAAATGCTTTAATTATAAAAAGTCCGTTTAAATCTGTCAAAAGCTAAAAAGAGCTATTGAAATATATCCCTGATTGTAAATAAATGTTGCCTCGTCTTGCAAAATATTCATTAGTTTAATTAACCCTTTAATAAAGGCATACTTCTTGTCAAATTATACAATTATCACAAGTTCTAAGCAATTGACACGCATTTTTGGCTCCCCTTTTTTGTTTTAACTTATTGCCTATCGGTTAATATGCTGAAGTTGTTCACGGTTTTCCATATATATTGCAGACGTCATTCCTATTACAGATTTGAGCAGTAGACTGTTGGGATACCAACTGTATCGAAACAGAAATCAAGTAATATATCGATAACATGACTATATACAGCTTTATATTGTTGCCTCCACTGTCGGTTTTAGTCTATTGATTTTAGCTCGATGCTTATTGAGACGCTACCAAGTCTCGCCTCCCCTGTTTAGCGGCTGGTAAAGATCAACTCCGGTATTTGAAATAAGGTAGGCGGA
Organism: Dreissena rostriformis; assembly: GCA_007657795.1. Lineage (NCBI taxonomy): Eukaryota > Metazoa > Mollusca > Bivalvia > Myida > Dreissenidae > Dreissena > Dreissena rostriformis. Next base: position 81,156 of record VMBQ01003459.1, read on the forward strand.
ATAACCACTTGTTTTGTCGTAAAGCACCTTTGGCTGCGGTATTCACACGCTTAAGTTATACAACACATGCGTATTTTTACGATTGTATTGGGGTATTTAAGCCAATACGCATCGCATTAGGAGCGCTGCAAATAGTTTTCTTTCTAACAAGTATACAATATGTTTAATACACATTTCATTTATACAAACTCAATTACTTTAGATGTTCAAATTATAATGTTTTATTCTTATGATTATTTATATTTACAAAAACAGGTTTGTTTTTCAATACGTTTCATGAAGCTTTGGCATTAAATGTCGCCTGCCTCTAGAGTGTTCCCAAGCGTTTTCTTTAATATCACTCGGTTACCTAGTTTTTGACCACACAAAACCAAATTCGAACTAGGTCAAAATATAATTGGAACAAATGTTTTTTACCAAGTTTCATAAAGATTGGGCAATAAATGAAACCTTGTAATTGACTCCACTTGACTGAGTTTCAAACTAAGTCAAGTGTTTTGACCAAGTTTTATGAAGATATAGCGATAAATGTGGTCTCTAGAATATTCGAACTATTTAGTTTTTTATTTTACCTTGTATTTGACAATACATTACCCAGTTAAAACTCGATCGAGATATCATTTGGAGAAATGTTGTGGCCATGTTTAAAGAAGATTCTGCATAAGTATTCACAAGCTTTTTCTTTAATTTGACAAAGTGACATATGTTTTTACCGCATGCGACCAAGTTTTTCAACGGACTGGAATTTTTTTTACACTGACGAGATATAATTGGGACCAATGTTCTGAAAAAGTTTAATAAGTGCACACATGTTTCTTCAAGACACGTCCATCAACAATTCAAATAAACACTTGCATTACATTGAAAGGGCTTTTTAACGCCGAAGTGTTAGTCTTTTCATTACCGTAATATATTTCAATATTTTGTAACATCACGAAAAATATCATAATAGTTAGTATTGTAAACCTAAGTTAAATACGTACAAAATGGATACTCGCATTTTTCTACTGATAGCTTGAGATCCGCAATGCGGTATTGAAATTCTTTCTTTTTCTTTGTCAGTATTCGGATAAAGCACATAAATTTGTAAATCAAATATAATTGTTTAAGCTTGAATTCTTCCAAAATCCAAAAATACTATAAATTTGCGTTGGTGCTCTTAATGTGTTTTCATTTATTACTGGGTAGGAGTCAATCAGTTACACTAGAATTGTGTACTTAGCATTGACTTATCTTGCGCGGTGATGAATTCTTTACCTAGTTCGCTAAAGATTTGTCATGAGATGATAAACTTAAAACAATGATGTGCCATTTACCGTTTTTTTATCGGACAGAACAGAACATATGCTGTTTATTTGTTAACAGAAGCTTCCCTTCAACAATACAACATACAGTCTATATTACAGAAGGTTTTAATATAACAATCTAGCATTAGTTACATGCACTATAGGCGAAGCAACAAAAAACATATTTTATATTCTGCATGCGATCAAGAAAAAAAAAGCATATTTGAAAAATACATTCAATTCCGTCCCTACCACTCATATTATTAAAATGTGTTCAATAGAACAACTATTTAGAATTTCTTATGGAATCAAATCACGATGCTCGCAGTAGGAGATTTTGAAAAAAATAGATTGATTTACTGACTGATGAACAATAATGCCAACATTATTTAGATGCTAGCATGATTTGTTAGTATGTTCGCAATTAAAATGCAAACTTTATTTAATTGGGCCGTGATTTGGTTTGGGACTTGTTTAAGATTTGTACGAGTTTAGTTTTGCAACCCATTATTGTTTTCTTTGTCTTTATAAAGATCAGCGATAATCATTTTAAGAGGCAACTTCTACTTGTCATACTATATTTATTTTTTAAAGAAAACACAGAGCTTAGTCGCTTGGAAATGCACACATTTGTATTTGAAAACAACTTTATGCTATGTTATGATTCAAAAGGCAAATACGGTACAAAATGCATATGATATTCTATGACCGAGTTCCGATGAAAAACAAACACCAGATTAATACATAACTGTTAATGCCCTGCTTATATTTTATTTAAAAGTAAGTAATTTACGTACCATCAGCAATATTTTTCAGTAATATGACACTAATAACTCCAAATAGTGTCACCGACATCTTCAGCGTTTTCAATCGAGACATCCGCAAACATCACATTATGAATTGTTCTTAATAGTAGTTTAGTTATATGCTGAGAGAGCCGCCAGAAACGAGAGTTTAAATAATGTTGTAATCGGGAAGTTAATATACCAGCAGCAAACAATTTTTTCCTGCTTCCTACTACTACTACTACTACTACTTCTACTACTACCACTACTACTTCTACTACTACTACTACTTCTACTACTACTACTGCTACTACTACTACTACTACTACTACTACTACTTCTACTACTTCTACTACTACTTCTACTACTACTGCTACAACTACTACTACTTCTACTACTTCTACTACTTCTAATACTACTACTACTACTACTACTTCGAATAATAATAATAATACTTCTTCTACTTATACTTCTTATACTACAACTACTAATATTACTACTACTACTATTACTACTACCATAACTTATTTTACCAAACAGTTAACATTTAGAACAAGAAGGTTTAAACTACGACAATAAGCATCTGAATGTCAATCCTGCCTGAATGTCTTTGATTGGTTTTCAGAAATAAATTACAAGTAAATCGTATTGCTAACATTGTAATGATATGTTGTAATTTATTGGAAATATTTTGCATCATAAATGATTATCCATTATTAATCTTTAACGCTCGTGTGTTGTATAAAACAGTCAACAAAAGTTGCATAATATATATATTGTCTACTTCTTTTTAGGTTAACTTAAAAGACGCATTTACTTGATTTAAATTGACAAACAACCATTGAAACAACTTTTTAAAAAACGACTCAAACATGAGTACCAAACCAATGACCCTCTTTTAACAATACCATGATTATCATTGAAAATGGAACCTCAATGATACTACTTAGGTTATGTTTACAATAAGTTGAGATTATTTTCACTTTACTGATACGTGAACAAGTAACGGGTATTGTCATGGCCGTGTATACCCATCATCCAAAGACGGGCATGTATCTCTTCAAATAAGTGAGGTGACTACTGGTGTCATGATTCAACTATAAAGAGATCCACTCTGTTTTGATGTAAACATATGTTGTAGTACTCAATCTGACTAAGATATGATACAGAGTAAAAGAAACGTCAGATGCACAATACCGCACACAAATATGTACAACGCCGACCTTGGCTGAAATATCTGCTACACGTGCAGGTGGCTTTTATGGTATATGCAAATACATCTATGAGAAGGTTAAATGACTGATTTGTGAAATTTTAAACGTCCAGCAAAGGCTAGTGACATATACCTTTTTAGAATATGATACTCACACAATTTATTGTTGTATTGTCTTTTTTTCAGTAATTGTTGATAGGTTACTCTTTAAGTGATAAAGGGATTTCACCGATTTTCTTTTATTTGGATAAAAAAAAATCAATGTATTTACTAACAAAAATACCTATTTGGAATAATTTACAATCACTATACAATTACAACAAGATAACTGCAAAATTGTGTCAAAATGAATTAGAACCGATTAGCTCTCGGAGTAAAATCTTATGCTTTACTTCTGGGTCATTCAATCTTTAATGCTGTATAAAAAATAAATTGTAAACGCTAAAATTATATTTTTTGAATCTATGAAAATATTCTTCGAACATTATAATTTAGAAAGACTGTGAAGATGTGCATAATTTTCGTTTCTGTCTTTGCTATTATAAAATTTACGTTTATAAAATGAACTGAGTGCCTTAGTTTATATCCTGTATTTGTTTAATTTTCTTTGATTTTTTTTTTATTAAATGTTAAATGTTTTGTAATTTAATTTCCGGAATCCAGGGTATTTTTGTTTTCGATTACTTTTTTTATTACATTAATCTCAAATGCTCAAATGATTTCTCAGTGAAACATTACGAATTCAAGTTCATCCGAAAGAAACATGCGGATTAAAAGATTGTTTTGGCAAAATCTCTACTAAAATAGACTTGGCCTTTTGTATGTGTGACTTTGTAAAATCTGACCGTGTAGAAATAGCTTTTCCGAAGTGTTAATGCATACTATTTATTGACTGTATTATTAATGCTTATTAAAAGATAGAAAGGTTTATTTATACATTAACATATTACACATTTCACAGATTGGTGCTGCACAAAAATCTCTTAGAAAGAAGCATTCGAAAGAAGATTTCCACGTTTTCGGATTGTATTTTCGATTGCAGAACATATATTTGTTTTGTATTACATTAGTAGTTTGATGAAGTTCGTTGACTGACTGCCTACCTGTTATCGGCGTTGTTTAACTGTGTTTTGGCTTTCGAAAAATTGACAAGCACACTTTTTGTGTCACTGGTATTTTAAGAACTGTTTTTGTCGAATATGATGAAACCGTGGTAAGATTGCAGACCTGGCAACATCATTTGTGCGGAATTGGTCATACAATTATTTTTACGACCATTTTACCCATACTTCTCAAAAATTGCAGCTGTCAGTTACTGTTGTAAGTATACGTACCTTATAATGGTAAACAAGATGAAACAGAAAAGTGTTAGTATGTAAACTGGACTGCCCTGATGACTGAAACCCACAAAAGCCGTAACAAACAGCTCTTCTGCAGTGTCATCCCTTCAATGAAATCAATTTTCCTAAGAAATTCCAACTCGATACTGTTGGGGCCGCTGGATACTTAAATTAACTAAGTGCTACGATTGGATACTAAACGTAATACACAAATAACATGTAAGTATTTGCGTAATGGATAATGCCAGTTCAATTCGCGGATATTGACATCAGACTACTGAGTTAAAATAAATGTAAACAAAAGGGAGAAAATTCTCGGTTATAAAATAAATCGTTAAACATGAAAACGGATTAAAAATGTTACTCTGCATGTTTTTAGAGCAACTGGGACCAAGATGACAAGCAACAATACCCCGGATTGCAGTTTACATATGCCTCTTACTTTGTTTTGTTGGAGCATACTAATAAAACGATTTGTATGGAGTCGACGAGCGCTTTTCTAACCTTAAATGATATCGTGTGCAGTTTTGTGCCACCATACAAATTTGATTTTGAGCAATTTAACAAAAATCTACGCTATACAGTGCTCTGACGAGCACATACGTTAAAGTTAAGGTTCAGCCATAGATATGTAATGATTAAACAATGGCCAGCACATATGGACATATTCATAAATAGCTCATTAAAATATACCTATTTAACACATGTACATGTACTGTTGTCATATTATGTTAAACCGGTGTTGCCTAAACAGATTTGGTTGATTCCAGACCTAACTCTTTGCTGCTATATAATTAAGTAAAGATCGGGTTCCGGATAAGCGCAAGTGTTGAATTCGATGGAGAAAATGCGACTTAAATACAATAACGCAACAAGTCGTTTGTTTCCACTAAAATTGCAAAAAGTAGGGTAGGCAAGTCGGATAAATTGTATTTCGAATATTTTTTACGATTTTCTAATTACTAAGAATATGTTTGTTTTTTTCAAAAGCAAGTTTTGTTTAATTTGATACAGATGACAATTTAATCTCACGTGTAATAGTCTGTCTAACGCAACAAATTGCTCAACGAACATGAACAATTCAGTGAAAGATACGTGCTAAAGAAATATATGCAACATGATAACTTACTGTTTATGTTAAGGGGTAGAGCGGTTTCGCCCCCGCCCCCCACCCTCCCGCCCTTCTAAATCCGCATATGAATGACATGCAAAAATATTCCTTATATATGTTTAATGTTCTTTCTGTAGCTATATTGTTTGTTAATTTACAGTTCATAATGGGGATATGATCAAATGTTTCAAAAATGTAAAACAAAAAATGATCACAAACTTAATAAGTATTTTATTGAATTTTGCAAACATAATCGAACACTAAACCTGTGATACCAAACACAAATTTAGAGTCGGCACATAAAATTAATGTCGGTGTGGTTAGTGGAAACAAACAACTTTTTCACGCCTATTACAATTAAATTTGTTAAGGCCATAATGAGGGGAAGAGCAGTAACTTCGCATCAATACCAAACAAAAGATCCGGATTCTCCTACTAGTCCTTAAATGGTACATTAAGTAACAGCCCTGCATTAGACATATATGGAGTTTTTAAACCTACAATAGTCCAAGGGCAACAGATTTCATGTCAATTAGTTTTCACTGCAAGCTTTTTAAAACAATAAGTTTTTTTCCCTTAAATCAATTTGTCAAAAAGTTTTTTTACAGTTGATAAAAAAAACTTACCTTTATTTATGGATGAGATGAGCTCTTTAATTTTTGGCGGTGATAATTTGGAGCAATTCTTATTGCAATAAATTAACTTAAGTCATTATGTACTGTCAATGTTTGTTTGTTTATATTAATAAATTCATTTAATTGAGTTCTTTTTTAACACTTCTGTGTTTCAGTCTCAGAGCACACCTTTTTAGCTCTGGTTTTGAAATTCTGGAATAGCCTACCCTTTCTCCTTTTTTTCTTGCTTAGCCAAAGCTGAACTGATTTGTGTGGATTGAATGATGACATTCAACACTTGGTCACAGCAATTAATATTAGTGTGTCCAGATTTTCTGGCTTAAGAGACCCCCTGTACTTGTTCATTATGCGGTTTTTGGTGCGTAAACTTCTCTCACACTCTACACTGGTAATTGAGAAGCACAGAGCTATCTTACATAGCATAACACATTCTGTCAATTATGCATGCATTAAGATGACCCTCTTACACAGATTCTGCAATGAATAGTTTTTGTATGAGCCCTGTAACATGCCCCTCATACTTGGCCACTGTTTTTTTAAGTTTCTCTTTGTCTAACAATTTATGCACCACTTTGGTTTTTAATTCAAATCCTTCCAAAAGATTTCCATCCGTAATGTAAGTATTTTTATCTTCTCCATAAAGTAGGCCAACTTTCTCCACAGCAACCAGTAACTCAGTCTCACTGGACACTGTTTCTACCATAGGTTCCAGCAACAAACTCAAATCTTTAAATATTTCGCTGTCTTCTTTGCGAAATCTGTGCTTGGTGTTTTTCTATAACTTTGTCAGATACCTTGTTCTCAATGCAAACTCACTGTTAATGTTTTCTGAATATCTTAAAAGTCTTTCTTCATCTAGATATGCAACTGTCTTGGAATCTTCCTGTTTGAACTCAATGCACTGTTTCATTGCTTTCAAATTATCACCATCATTGGATTCTAAGTGGTTCAGCTGTCCTAGTGTGCCATCAAGAAAGGGTTGTATCTGACCAAAACAAAGATTTTGTAGCTGCAGCTGCTGGCTGAAAATAGCCACACACTCATGCACATCTAGCATTAGAGCAACAAGCAACACTGTTTTATAGTCTGAAAAGTACTTGAATAGAAATTGTGCTGTTGGAGATTCATCCGCGAAGCTTGTAAGGGTAGCTTAGAGGGAGCTGTATGATTCATATACTGCCTTAACTGCATTTCTTAAACCTAACCATATTATATTATAAGGTTCTTTGATAGTTGATTCGGGTTCCCTTAACACTGCTTACATTTCTTTGAGGCGTTCCATTCGGATACTAGTTGCTCATAAAGTGGTTCAATTCACCAAATTTCACTTTAAACTTTTCAAAAACTTCATCCTTCTTAATAGAGTCAGTTACAGCAAGATTCAACCTGTGCGCAATACATTAATTTTCCTTCATAAATGGTGAAAATTTGGATCTTAGCTGCACACCAACGCCTGCCTTTCTGCCAGTCATTACGGAGGCACCGCCTGTGGCTAGAGATACAATCTTACGAGGGTCAAGACCTAATTTCTCAAAAAAACTTATAACTTATTGAACTATGGTGTAGGCTTTGCCCTCTGTAATGTGAATGTTTCCTAAAAAGTTTGTCACAGATTCCCCATTCTTGACAAATCTGACACAGATTGATAAGTGTTTCTGTACTGCTATGTCAGTACTATCATCCAGCATAATGGAGTACACATCTGAGGTTTTAAGTTCAGCTACTAGATCTCTTTGATATATAGTCTTGATGCATCCTTGAATTTCTGAAACTGTGTCCCAGCTAAGATTTGTATATTTAATGTCGGTCCCATTCAATCTCTGAAGCTCAAGTAGAATATTTACTTTACATGAGGGCAGTTCCTCGGATGCTGCATAATACACAGTGCGAAATAATTTTAAATCATCATCTTCAATTTTTTGGCTGGTATATACTGGCCCTTCACAAACACTAGAAGCTGAAGCTTCTGCTTTGGAATTAAACAATAAGTTTGTCTTCTCTTCTAAGGAATTCCTTTTTCCACGTGGTTGTTTCTCGGACACTGAATCGCCGCGGTGTTTGGCACTGACTTTTTCATTTTCTTTCACAACCTGTGATATTAATTCCGATAAAACACTCTTTACAACGTCTTTACCCGACGGTTCGTTACGCGTTACAAATTGAAACATATTCGTCGCGCACGCCGCTAATGCAATTTTCTTAACACGTCCGNCTCAAAAAAACTTATAACTTCTTGAACTATGGTGTAGGCTTTGCCCTCTGTAATGTGTATGTTTCCTAAAAAGTTTGTCACAGATTCCCCATTCTTGACAAATCTGACACAGATTGATTAGTGTTTCTGTACTGCTATGTCAGTACTATCATCCAGCATAATGGAGTACACATCTGAGGTTTTAAGTTCAGCTACTAGATCTCTTTGAAATATAGTCTTGATGCATCCTTGAATTTCTGAAACTGTGTCCCAGCTAAGATTTGTATATTTAATGTCGGTCCCATTCAATCCCTGAAGCTCAAGTAGACTATTTACTTTACCTGAGGGCAGTTCCTCGGATGCTGCATAATACACAGTGCGAAATAATTTTGAATCATCATCTTCAATTTTTTGGCTGGTATATACTGGCCCTTCACTAACACTAGAAGCTGAAGCTTCTGCTTTGGAATTAAACAATAAGTTTGTCTTCTCTTCTAAGGAATTCCTTTTTCCACGTGTTTGTTTCTCGGACACTGAATCGCCGCGGTGTTTGGCACTGACTTTTTCATTTTCTTTCACAACCTGTGATATTTATTCCGATAAAACACTCTTTACAACGTCTTTACCCGACGGTTCGTTACGCGTTACAAATTGAAACATATTCGTCGCGCACGCCGCTAATGCAATTTTCTTAACACTTCCGCGTTAAGAACTAGATGACGACATTCTCGCGTTATTGTTTCGACGGAAGTATATTTTTATGTAGACACCGTTCGGAACAGGTGTTCATATAAACTTTTGACTAATACTACGAACGCACTAAAGGTTACAATATACTAACTCAAATCAAACACAGTTCGGAGGTAATCGGTAAAATAAAACGACAAAGAATCGATTTCAATTCGTTTTCCAATTTCGTAATCGTTTATTGTACGATCGATTTTATATTTCAATTCGTTTTCTGTCAAATGCAAATCGTAAAAAAACGATAAAACGATCCTTATCTGTTGCCCTGCCGGAGTAAATAGTATACGAACCATATTTGGATTTGTCCGCAATAATATTCCACGCAATTAAAGATACTGTTTATGTTGCAATAGTAGAGCCATTGAAAATGAGTTTCACGTCGTTTGTATTTGTCCATGTTATAGTGTTTTAAGTAAACAAAATTAAACGTTATGTATATGTTAAGCGATCTGTGTTTAAGTATCACAAACTACTGACTTCATCCGAAAAAAGTTATGTAAATATATAAAAGAAGCATTTGTAATTCGCAATTCATTGATAAATAACACCATATAGCCGGTATGACTAACAAAATCGTTCTGTCATTTAACGACTATATGTTTTGAAAGTTTACTACATATGTATATGCATGTTTTTCATTTATATTGAACTTGTATTGGAAACGTGACATTCAAATTTAAACGGAAAATAGTTGCTTTTAATCCTACACAGGTTTTTGTTCAAATAGATTTATTAAAGTTTGGTTACTTTTGCTCTTGAAATGCTGCGCACTATTAGAATTTTTTAACGTTGCAGAACATTTTGCGACGATAAAATTCTTTAGTTTTCGACATAAAATTTATATATAAAACAATCTTCCCCTGATTCTGACTGAGGTTTAAGCTGAAAAGATATCTAAATACGAGCACTGTGGGAATCGTTGCTTGGTGTTTACTAGCTTGTATATTGTATCTATTTTAAAGACACTCTACGTCGACTTCCTTTTAAAGGTAGTGTAACCGTATGAACTTAGTTTTCGTGTAAAAGGGTCGTTTATTTGTATGCTAACTGGTGTATTAATCGTTGGCTGTTTAAAAAAATTGGAAAACGATTACACGAAATATGAGTAAAAAAAAGCCGAACGTTATGATGTGTTCCCTTTGTATTGCGTAACGTTCTGTTTTAAATATTAAACTGTATCTTTTATCATTTTCATTGTAGTAGCACTTAACTCTTGCTTATGGATATCACACGCATAGCACATGAATGTATATTTACGGAAAACAATATTTGCACTTTTATTACCATTGTGTTATGTGTGTGCCTTAGCTCATTTGTGTTTATGGAGTGTTTAAGATTATTCAGATAGTAATCTCTGAAACAGTTTAGATGGCTGACATATAGACCAATTTAATAAATGCTTTTTGAAAAAGTCAATTACATCCGTCTATAACCCATTATTTGAAACCTAGAATATATCGTTGTTATTGGATACCTTTTCTTAACGATGTCACCAACATATCATTGTAACCAGATACACATATGCATGAAAAGAGGAAATGAGCATAATTTAAATACTTCCATATATTATTTGAAAATAGCGTCGATGTGCCCCTTTTATCACTATAATGTTCGAACAATTATGACATAATAATCAAATAGAATACCTATGCATACAATATTTTGCAATCCTCTGGCGCCTTTCGCGTTTTTCTGTTTGAACATTATGTTAAGGTTCGCAAATGCATTTTTTATTCTCGTATTCGTTGATTCTGACCGTTTTATTAGAAATTAAGGAATAACCGGATGATTCCGAAGTTTTTTTGATAGTTGTAAAACGTATAGTGACTAAAACATGTATCTCAAACATTGTTCTCAATAATGCTCGAGACAATACAATGCGAATGCTGTAAACAATACCCGGGGCAATACAATGCGATTGTTGTAAACAATACCCGAGGCAATACAATGCGACTGTTGTAAACAATACCCGAGACATTCCAATGCGATTGTTGTAAACAATACCCGAGACAATACAATGCGATATTATCTATGAAACCGCATTGCGGTTGTTATTATATCGGGTCAGATGTACATTACCGTTTCGCAGCGAAAATATAAATGTTTTATATTTAGGACGGCACGTTTTCGAAAGTAATAAACGATTGTTAAAGATGTTCACCTACAGCGAACAACACACGCAATTTTATGTTAAATCGTGTATTGGCTATACACTAAATACATGTTTGGTGGTTGGAATGCACAATTTATTAACTGAATATTATATTTCAAAAATAAATCTTTTTTTTACAATTAAGGTATTAAACTAAAAGGGTCATTTTTAAATAATCACCACATAATCTAAACGGCGATTTACAAAGTGTACACTCGATAAAACCATCTATGCCTAGCGTCTAGAAAAAAAGGCCTTGGCAAACAGCGTAGACCCAGATGAGACGCCGCATGATACGACGTCTCATCAGGGTCTGCGCTGTTTGCTTAAAGGAATTTCTGTAAGAAATATTCTAAATATAGAAATAAATATACTAGAAATCCCTAACATCGGAAATAAATTGATCCAGTTTAGAAGGATGGGAGAGTCCACTAGGCATAAATGGGTTAAACCAACGTGCTTGCACAATAACACTTAAATCAACTTGAACTAGCGGTCAAAAGAGCAGATCGTCACTTATCGAGCGCGATACAGTGGAAATAATCGTTCGCTACCTGTATAATTACTTCCCGTTTAAAGATTTACATAAAAGGAAGTATTTGTCACAGCACATAATTAAGTGATATTATAAGCCCTCATGTGCTCTGTGAGGATGTCTCGATTACAAAAACCTGCGCTGTTGGTAACATTATTTGGATTTATCAGTGTCATATTAGTGGAACATACTGCTGCTGGTAAGTAAATAACTTACTGTACATGTTTAAGATATAAGCATGACAGTTTTCAAATATATGTTATTGACTGTATCATAGGCCTTTTTTTCATCACCGAAACTCGGTCAAAGACTATTGTAATTTTGGTGTATTTTCCATGTGAGTAATAATGTACCTTTAAGTGTTCTCAAATAGAAGATCTGCACTTTTATATGTCATTAAACTGTGTGTTTTTTCAAAACAAAGTGTTCTGACAAGTAGAATGACTTTTAAAATGATAAACATTGAACTTTATAATGAGACAAAAGCCAATGCGTATTGAAAAAACTACACTTAAACAATGCTTTTAGAAGTTTCCAAACCAAATTACAGCTTGTTAAAATAGAGTTCGCATTGAAATTGTGCAAATACTTAAACATTCTTTAAACACATTTAAACGCATTGTCGTTTATCAGTCAATTAGCAAACCTATTTTTTCGAATGGTCTACCATTCAACATCTCGGACCAACAGCCTGGTGGTTTATTACTTACATAACTCTTAAGTATTTTTTTATTTTACAAAAAGTAATAAGAGAAGTAGTGAACATATAGACGGTGTTTCGAGTATTCGAATTATAACAAACACGTTGCATTAGTATTTATAGTTGCTTTCCTTATCTATCTTATGCCAGTCGCTAACTTTATTTGCTTATAGAATTTGCTAATAAACGTTATTACAACAGACATGAACGGCAGACTTTTTTCAGTTTATATAGTGCATGTCTATTGTTTAAGATTGTTACACAAAACCTTTATTGTATATATATTGATGTATAGTTAAATTGATTGTTGCATTTGGGACAGCTAGCTTTTGTTTGCAAATGTATGTTCTCTTCTGTGTTTTTTCTGTGGGGTTCTTACCGATATATGAGGATTAATCGACCATTCTTTTTGAAGTGTACGTATTTAAAAATAGTTTACATTCTCAAATCTTCAGGGCATAAGATCGATAATTCATAAACGCGCAAGCTGATTAAATGCAATGTGGACAATGGTTACCCGAGAATACATCTCAAAAAGCATCTATTTTAATATACCTTATTCATACCAGTGAATATCAATGTGTGTGCGATATTCAATCATTAATTATTAACTTCTCGGTGTTAAGTCAATACATGTTTAAGCTCTTACTTGAATGTGATATTTAGTCTTCATAACCGAACATTGGGCGGAAAAAGCTTCCTATTTGATTTGCAAATGTATTTTCTTTAAGGATAAACACTGAATGGTTTCATGCGTCTAATGCGGAGCTTAAATTCTTTTTACAGTTTTATCTATTAAGTATTTTCTCTTTCATTTCCTTTCATGTGGTAAAATATTTTAATGTATATCAATATTACTAGGATTTGAATATTTTGAACACTACAAATATGTAAGTGATAGTTTTAAAATATAACTAAAAACAGTTGCCAGTACGTTCCAATCACACATGTTGAGCAGGATGAAAATACGATCAGCTTATGTTTATATCCCTTTGAAAGTAACGCATATGAATTATGATGCTTATGTTCTCAGACAGTAACATATTGTAATTGTCCATTGTCCCAGTGGATAGTTAAGTGGTTTGCAATATGATTAAGAATTTAGTCTTAACAGAGTATACATATAATTTAAATAAAGGACTGTTTAACACATCAATAATTTCCATTAATATATGTTATCTTATGAAGACACAATTTTACTTAAGTCTCATCTGTTTGGAATTTTTTGGTTTCTATGGCTGTCCCTCTGACGAGTTTGTCAAAGTTTGCTTTTAAGAATAAAATCAGGTTTAGCGTTAGAACTGTCATTCAAAATAACAAGCACTTTTATGACGTCATTGTTCCCTAGTGGTTGGAATCGGTTCCCCAAAACCGAGTCGATTAATCGGAGGCCATAATCAGCGATTAATCGATTAATCAGCATTTTTAACAAAAAATGAAGTTTTTAATATTTTAACCAGTTTTTTTGTTTATAATAATATTTTATTGCTATATTGATCAAAAAGAACTTTATCATGACTATTCCTTCTGGGTTTTGTGATTTAATAATGAATTAATGCTAAAAAATCTTGCTTAGTGTCGGAATTAGTGAAAAATCGTGTGGCTGCAATGTTACGTACTGTGTTATTAACACAAATAACAAGTCAACAACAAATCTTGTACAGAGTGAAGAATATTTCAGATTGGTAAATAAACACACATCTTTGAAAAGTAATTTTATTTCAAAAAACAACTTTAGTATGATCGATCAGTTTGACACTCAAATGGTTCCAAAGTTCAGTTTTTTTCTTAGACATTTTTAGGAGAGGGAACACATTCTTCTCTGACCGACATCTTGAATGAATTGCCTATACAATATACACATCCGTATTACGATCGCTAATGGTTTAAAGGGGTTGTTTTATCCAATAAAAAAGCTCGTTTCAGTTGAGCGGTAAACAGAAATGGTGTAGTAAAAATATTATCGAATGATCGGTACGGTACAAAATTCGTCAACTTTTCGTCGACTCGAAATTTTCATCGTCATCGTCATGTCAGCAGCAATTCGTTGACGACGCGTCGACGATCTGATTAATCAACTCACCACTATTCCCGATTATTTTTACTAATTGTTGTTCTGTACGTCCCAACGAGTAAGTACTGGGGATACTTGACAATTACTGATCGGATGTGATTATGATTCAGATTTTCAAGTATTAGCAATGACTTTAAATCTACAATTTTGAAGTCATGAAATTGAAATTCTTTTTTTCCGAACTCTATTTTAAATGCGGGAGTAAAATAATAATTTCCCTACAAGCTTATCTGGAGCTTTAAGTACATGTTTATGTTTAACAAGACCACGCGATTGTACTGAATTCCTTAAGATGGAAGTAAATGTGTTGTTTATTTAAACTCCCTCACAAAATACTACAAACCAAAACGTTTAAAGGTTCTCCATTATTGCACATTAATAATGTTATTTATAAAACATTTTTTTAACGCATGTACAATATAACATAGCGATGAAAGCTGTGTTTTTGTTCGATTGAAAACATAAGACTGTAATTCACTCACACTTCCTATTAATTTCATATTTTGACAAATCAATTTTAGACGAGTGTATATGAACATGTACATGAAGTTCAAAGGTTATTCTAAATTACAAGTTTTGTTACAACATTTCAATTATTGGGTCATAGAGCAACCACGCTATTGGATTTATATGAATAACAAACCTCAATGAAACATGTAAGAATGTGTTATTGTTAACGGTGCCATGACCTACACAGGTTAACGAGATATATGCTTAGCTGTCAGTATACACTTACTTAGTGATGCGTAAAGTCACATCTTTGTTCGTCTAACTTGACCCAGTATATCATAGTTCGGGATCGTGTGGTTAAGTTTTAGACAGTACATTAACTAAATTTGTTAAAAAATATATTGGTATTATCATTCATTTTTTTTTAATTTAACAAAAACAAAAAGCCCCATTAACGCTCAAAATCAACGAATATATAATAAACTTTCCGCCACGATATCTATTCATACGACATTCTAACATGCTACTATAAAGAACACTTATTTTTTATGGCTTAACTTTATTTAACGAAATATTTTACGAAATATTCGTTGATTTTAAGTGTTAACGGGGCTTTAATTATGGAAAATTAAAAGAAGTTGTTTAAACATGTAAACAACATAGAAGCACTACTTATTCAGAATTAAATTATTTATAATTTGGCGAAACAATATTACATTTTTTACTTGCCTTGGTTTCAAGTTAACGTAATATTGAAAAACTCCGTTCAAAACATTAATACCCAGGCAATAAGTATTATTACTCAGTTTTTTTTACCTTATATAACAGACGCCGAATATCGGCGTCTTCCCCCACCAAACTAGACTGTTTTTTCCCCTTTCAGGACCAAAAAATTTCCCCTTAACTTTTTTTTTTTTTTTAATAGAAAGATGTGTCTCATTATTATAATATATCAATTGTATTTCAATTTAATCATGTCAAACGTAATAAATTATGAAAAAACTAATGAATATAGTGCAAACAGGTACAAATGTATTGTAATAATGAGAGAGTAAGTAAACAAATCCCCTAAAAAGGGAAACGCCGCGAAAATTCCCACGCGCACAATTTTTCCCCCAAAGTGGAAAATCCCGCGTAAATTCCCCCCACATAAGGGCTAAAGGCCCCTTCCCCCACAACCCCAAAAAAAACCTGTTACTTGTTGATTAAGAACATACTATCTAAACAAATCAACCAACATAGTTTTTAATTAAACAAAAACTCGGATAAACTAAGTATTATATTGGAAGGTAAGTTTTTAACCGCCCCCCCCCCCTCCACAATATTATGAGAAACAGGATTTGTATTAGAAACAAGGCACTTAATTGAACCGTATATGTTGCAGAGGATCAAATATTTCCAACGAATGAAAAATTCGAGCAAGTAGGTCACGCTTGTGATATATTTGTCGTAAATACCAATTGTAGCAGAAGAACTGGTTCATAAAATGTGATAAACTCGGGTGGCTAAAGATTTTATATTCAAACCAAAACAGAAATGTTTCACCCAAAAGGGGGCGTTTTGGTCGGGAAATTATTTCCAGGCGACATTTGTAAGAGTTCTTTCAATCATTCACACGTCATTAACTCGACACATAACATTTTATCACGAGTTCATCCGAGATAAAGACGATCTTAATAAGACATGCGTCAGATATTGTTTCGACAACCGAAGACTTATCTTCGATAACGTATGTGTGTAGAGCTTAACATAATATAACAGCTTTATCTATCAAGTAGTTTCACTTTAATGTTCTTTCATGTGATAAAACATTTAAATATATAGCAATACTAAAAGGATTTAAATATTTTAATGTTAAATAGCCACTTCAATATAAAGTTTGTGTTTATTTGAACAATGTTTTATGGCTGGCGCTATCATAGAATAATTATGGCCTTAAAACCAGCAGCATGTTTTCCATAGAAACATCCGGGTTTTAACTTCTTTACAGTAAAAGCGATAATCGCTTGCTTTAGACAAAGAACATAATTATTCATGTTTAAAGTGCGCACACGCAAGTCACAATCACACTTTCCTCCAGACTCCAAGTGTAGCGGCGATCAAGAAGAAAAAGAAGCATGTAACAAAGAAGTTAAGATTCGGTTGAACGTCTATTGCATCAGTATTGGTTTAATTTCTTCGCTTACGAATTTCAAATATACATGTGTTAATTTGACAATATTAAAGACTTAACAGGAGACGATTGAAATATGTTGCATTTGTATACATGTGTACCTATCTCTCTGAAATGCTTTTACTAAATTTGAAAAAAAGACCTGCAATTAATGCGTTCAGCAACACGTGTATAAGAACATCGTTTAAATTAGTACAGACTACACAATCTATAAACATGTGCACAAATAAATCATTTCAGTTGCCCAGTCGTTTCAATCACGTTTGGAGTAGGAAGCAAATTCGACCATCGAATTGTCAAATTATATAGGAAAGTAACACATATGAAATATGATGCTAAAGTACTTAGACAGTAATAGCCTGTAATTGTACTTTTCCGATTGGACAGCTAAGTGTTTTTCAATATGATTAAGAATATTGGTGTACACAGATTCCATATATATATTAAATAAGGGACTGCTTTACACATCACTAATTTCCATTGACAAAGTATAACTAAAGAAGACACAATGTTGCGTAGGTTTATACTCAATAACATAATTAAGCGTACAAAAAGTCTTCATTTAATTTTAAAGTACGCAATATTTCGTAGCAATTTGCAAATATATTAGAAATAAATGCACACAGTGCATTACACGGGGAAAAAGGTAAACGGCGTCTTAAATAAATCTTCCGCTTTACAAACAATGTCTTTCTTTTGTGAGTATACATGTTAAGAGCGATTGCAGCTCCTAAAAAATCTTAATGATAGAGCATAGATGCTTAAGCGTTCATGTAACTTAAAACTTCCGCTATCCTATACTTTGTGATTGAAGTGTTTTCAACTGGCAAACAAACAAGAGGATTGACAGCGGTTTAACCCTATTATAAACTCGCTTTGTTTGCGGTTAAAACCAATTGTAAACTCGCTTTGTTTANATATATATATATATATATATATATATAATATTTACATATATACACATATATTAAATAAGGGACTGTTTGACACATCAATAATTTCCTTTGACATATTATAACTAATAAAGACACAATTGTGCGTAGGTTTCATACTTAGTAACATAATTAAGCGTACAAAAAGTCAACATTCCAATTTTAAAGTACGCAAGATTCCGTAGCAGTTTGCAAATATTTAGAAATAAATACGCACAATGCATTACACGGAGAAAAAAGGTAAACGGCTTCTAAATCAAAACTTCCGCTTTACAAACAATGTCTTTCTTTTGTTAGTATATATTTTAAGAGCGAGTGCAGCTCCTGAGAAATCTTAATGATAGAGCACAGATGCTTAAGCGTTCATGTTACTTAAAACTTCCGCTATCCTATACTTTGTAATTGAAGTGTTTCCAACTTGCATACAAACAAGACGACTTGAAGCGGTTTAACCCTATTATAATCTCGCTTTGTTTGCGGTTAAAACCAATTGTAAACTCGCTTTGTTTATCGTTTGCGATATCGGTACTTGTGAAATTTCCTTCCGCAATACACATTACAAAAACAATCATACGATATGTTAACGTTAATAATGTCTTGAGTGTTTATCGTAATTGACAACACATGAAGTAGTTGCCCATATTGAAATACTGAAGGGCGTAAGCGGGCGTCTCTAAATTAGTTCAATATCTCAACATTCACTTTAAGTCTTGAGTCATCACGTTTTGATGAATTTCAATTTTGTTAAGGCATGTCTTGATCGTAACCATTTTGAGGTTTAATATGTCTAAAATCAAATATGAAAACACTTAATTTATATATGTGCTGTACAAACCAGCTTCTTGATGCAATAATGCTGGTGGTTAATTTAATAATATCAATTGTGGAATTATACCGATATTAAAAATAAGAGCTGTCACCATTGGATGACATATGTCCCCTTTTCCCACATTTTTGTAAACCTAAACGCAAAGTGTTTTTTCCACATTTTTCGAAACCTAAACGCAAAGAGTAACGGAATTTCAGACGGACAGACAGGCGGACAGACGGACAGGACGATCACTATATGCCCACCTTCGGGGGCATAAAAAACACAATACGTGCACTAGCTCTAGATTTCTTCCATCAATAACTAAGTAATACATTGTATGAGCAAAATTTGTATCGTATTCGTATAAAATGTATGCAGTAATTTTCTTATTTTTACAAAAACCTCAATTGCATATTTTTCTTTATTTGGTAAATGTTGGGCCGATATCGTATTTAGTTACAAGAAGTAGGGCAATCTGGACTTAACAGGAAGCGATGGTGATCTCATGTACCGGACTGCATTGAACTTATGGTTAGGAGCGAATTAAAGTTAGCCATGTGTATCGTTTGAATCAGCAAGTGTTACATTTATCATCTCATGTAGCTAGATTTACCGGGCGAGTTTTGTTAGGAACTGAAAAAATATCTATGCATGTTATCAGCTTTGTATAGTACTTTGCCTTTTTTTCAAGGTAAAATATAATACAATTGATAAATGTCGTTGAAACAATGTCACTATTCTATATGACTAGCCATATTGTCGGAATATATTGTGTTTATGCAAGTCTCAATGATTTTTTTTTGTAAGAGCATCGCGTGCACGATTACTGAACTGCATTCACTTGCGTGTACGTGTTCAGTTTACACCTATTTATTTTAGCTCGATCGGATTTAAAGCCTAAGGCTTTTTTGAAACGCTGCCGAGTCCTTTTTCCTGGGCTAGGACCAGTACTTGGTGTCTATGGGGGAGATCTAAAGAACGCCCCCATAATGTGGATCGAACCCGTGACCTCCCGGTCGCTAGGCGGACACTTGATCAACTACGCCACGGCGACGTTTTACGTGTTTGAATGTGGGCAGATAATTGTCTGAAAATATCATACGAGAAACTCCATAACCCCATAATTTGCGGCTAGAAATCAAATGCCGAAACGTTGGACACAGCAAAAAGATAAAAACATTTGTAAACTTCCGGGAAGTTAATGAGTAGGACAATGAGAAGCTTAAAATCATCTCGTGGAATGTGAACGGACTCAATAGAAAAATAAATGACTGTGATTTTCTACAAAAAATCGACATTTACGACCTTGTGATATAAAGTGAAACTTGGACAAGCAAAAAGCAATCAACTAACATCGAAATTCAAAACTATCTCAGTGAACACATTTATGGACATAAATCATATGGGATTAAAAAGGTCGTAAAGCCGGAGGTATTTCAATTTATTATAAAACCTCATTTACAAATATGATAACTGTTGCAGAAAAAGATATTTATGGAATATAATGGTTAAAATTAGATCAATCGCTGTTTGATTCTGATAAAAATGTATACTTATGTTGTACATATATTCCCATATCACTTCAAAAGTATTAAAAGACAAAGATTTTGATTTTTTTTGAGGAAATATAAAAAGGCATCGAAAAATATTGTAATTTAGGCCACACATACATTGTTGGACATTTAAACTGAAGAACTGGGAATTTATCAGACAAATTAGAATATGACAAACATTTAGATGACGATGCCACTTTAAATACAAACAACTCATACTTCACGCCCACGAGTTTTTCTAACCGCATGAATCAAGATCACGTGATTGACATTCAAGGACGCGCTTTGATATCCATGTGAAAAACCACCAGTCACGTTATTGCCAACGGTCGATTAACACTTGTCAAGATAAGCATGGGAGTTACACTTTCAGTTCATCACGTGGCCTCAGTGTAACGGATTATTTATAAATGCAAAAAGATACTCTCGAGCAGAATTTTGTTAAAGAATGTGAAGTTCTAGACTGGACAGAATTTTCTGACCATGCAG
>VMBQ01003460.1:0-35054 GCA_007657795.1 Dreissena rostriformis
CTTTTTTGTTGGATGGCCATATTCCAGAAAAATACAAGGTATATGAATAACAATGTGTGATGGAATGAAACAAGTTACTGTCTCCCTTTAAATTGCAAAATCAAGCTAATTTCTTATGTATTTACAAAAGAATTTCATCCGGAACGAAATATTTATTTTCATTTTGTAGGATGTAGGAACATTTGTATTTATATTGCCTACAAGTCACATCTGGTAATGTCTATGGTGTCCTCGATCACGTTTATCCGATCCTTTAAATACATATATTTCAACGCCGATTTTACATGTATTGGTATGAACAGACTGGCAATATTGAGTTATTGTTAATCTTCACCTACTGAATGTCTACGGCCACTTTGCTGTTAACTGGTATGAAGTAAATAGTGTGCGACAACAAATAAAATGCCTTGTTTTCAGTTTCAAGCTGAGAACCCTATTTCATTTGACGATCCAGCGTTCGTGACGAAGCCTGAATTAAGCAACAAGGTTAATTGTGTAGTCTTCGTTCTAGATGTATCTACGCTACTAAAGCTGGATCCCGAAACTCTTGCAAAAATCAAAAGTTTCCGGACGATAACAAGGCGGAAAGGTAACTGGTATTAAAAAAATGATATTCGTCTTTGTGTACCAAATTTTTCGGTACACGATTTAATATTTCTATAAAATTTAAGATTGATGCAAGTGTATCCACAATTTAACACATCAATCAAAGTGAAAGCAATGATTGTGTTCAAATAAAGTTTTTTGATGATGGTAATAATGATGACAATGGCTGACCTTTGATGAAGTCCAACTTTCTACTGATATTGAATTACGCAAATTAAATATTGCAATTCATTCAGCTGATTGTCTTCTTGAAACCTTGTTATTGTCTTCTTGAAACCTAGCCAGCCTATTTAATTCATCTGTATTATATCTTGTTTTATATCTTGGACTAGGTCAGTACGTCAACTTGGAAAAATTTGAGTCAACTAAAGCTGTCACATTTTGCAATGAAATAATGAAACTTTCTGAGGGAATTATTTTGTTCTATCTTCGACAAATTGAAAAAAAGTACCAATCTGTTATGGCTGATAGGGTGAGGGAAAAGTGTTCTTATGAGACATTAACCACAAATTTTGGACAACCTAGCCATCACAGTTTTACCATACCATGCCTTATTTTAATGAATGTGGTCCTTTAAAATAACTTGCTGAAAGGAGCGGTTGTAGTTTGTCTTGTATAATTTCGAACGTAATGCTTGTACCATAATATTATTTGGTAATTTAAAAACGGCTAACCAGGAGCCATCGTCTTTGTCGAATTTCAATCAAAACATTCGTTTCGATGCACAAATTTAATGGTACAAAAGCAAAGCTAGAAGTAACATTTATGACATAACCATCATATAAGCAGATCAGATCATTAAAGTTACTTTGGGTTAAAGATGACCGCTCCAGGACATGGACCTTCTTATTATCAACCGCCGAAGGCGAATGGATGTAGTTTTGGCGTTGTGCATCCGCCCGTCCGACAATTCGTCAACCCGTCCCTCAATTCGTCCGCCCGTCCGTCACAAACTTGTCTGAGCTACATTTAAGATAAGATATAATATTTATGATATAAGATTTGAACATTAAACTTCATGGATATATACATATCAATAAGGAGAAGTACCACGCACAGGAACCATAACCCTACACTTTCTTCAAAAAGAGTTATTGCCCTGTGTTGTTTATGTATTATGTTACTTTCAGGGCTATATCTCATATACGATACGTGATTTCAACATGAAACTTCAAGGGTGTATATTTATCAATTTGGAAAAGTGCCAGCCAAAAGAACCATAGCCCTTCTCGTTTTTTAAATAAGAGTAATTGCCCTTTGTTGTTGTTTCTGTTGGTTCTGCACGCATTCCTAAACAACATTTATTTGGCGGGGGATATCGAGCCAACGAATTTGCATGGTTTATTCAATTGTATTGCTCTAGGTAATTTGTCTTCATAAAAATCAACTGTATACCTCCAATTACTGACAATGTCACTAATAAAACACTCATATAATCATTTAACCAGCAAATACTTTTGCTCTGTTTGCTTATCAAATAAAAGAGAAAATAATTATATACGATATTATTTTGTTAAGAATTTCTTTACAAAAAAAGAACATTGTCAGCTTGTGCCTTTAAAATGCATTTTGATTTATTTGATATTAAAATTTTCGGAGTCGTCTGTAAACATGCTTTTATCTTTCTCATTTACCAAAGAAATACCTCAAGTGATTATCTTGACAAAAATCGACCTTCTAGACAAAGATGTCGCCCAGAACTTAAAGACGGTATACTCGAGTTATGCTATTGCTAAAGCGGTGGAAAACGTCTGCGATATGTTCGGCCTTCCACAGAACCACGTGTTTCCTGTGAAGAACTACGCCGATGAAGTACAGCTGGATGACGGGGTTAACATCTTGGCACTCATGGCGTTGAGAGAGATCATGTTCTTTGCTGAGGACCAGGGTGAAAATCAAAACACCGACAGCATTGATTGTCCCAATGAAGACCAGGAACNGAAGTAAATAGTGTGCGACAACAAATAAAATGCCTTGTTTTCAGTTTCAAGCTGAGAACCCTATTTCATTTGACGATCCAGCGTTCGTGACGAAGCCAGAATTAAGCAACAAGGTTAATTGTGTAGTCTTCGTTCTAGATGTATCTACGCTACTAAAGCTGGATCCCGAAACTCTTGCAAAAATCAAAAGTTTCCGGACTATAGCAAGGCGGAAAGGTAACTGGTATTAAAAAAAAATGATATTCGTCTTTGTGTACCAAACTTTTCGGTACACGATAATATATTTCTATAAAATTTAAGATTGATGCAAGTGTATCCACAATTAAACACATCAATCAAAGTGAAAGCAATGATTGCGTTCACATAAAGTTTTTTGATGATGGTAATAATGATGACAATGGCTGACCGTTGATGAAGTCCAACTTTCTACTGATATTAAATTACGCAAATTTAATATTGCAATTCATTCAGCTGATTGTCTTCTTGAAACCTTGTTTTTGTCTTCTTGAAACCTAGCCAGCCTATTTAATTCATATGTATTATATCTTGTTTAATATCTTGGACTAGGTCAGTACGTCAACTTGGAAAGGCTTGAGACAACTAAAGCTGTCACATTTTGCAATGAAATAATGAAACTTTCTGGGGGAATTATTTTGTTCTTTCTTCAACAAATTGGAAAATAATTCCAGTCTGTTAAACATATGGCTGATAGGGTGAGAGAAAAGTGTTCTTATGAGACATTAACCACAAATTTTGGACAACCTAGCCATCACAGTTTTAACATACCATGCCTTGTTTTAATGAAAGTGGTCCTTGAAAATAACTTGCTGAAAGGAGCGGTTGTAGTTTGTCTTGTATAATTTCGAACGTAATGCTTGTGACCCCAGCTTTATTCTATTATGTTTATATGTTGTTTCGTTTTGTGCCGTATTGTACCGTTTTTGCAATTGGTTCCTTGCCATAAATAAAGGACCACGAAGGTGTGTATATTATAAATGCAATACTGCTGCAGCTTCTGGGGTTTCACTTCTTTAGATTGTACCATAATATTATTTGGTAATTTAAAAACGGCTAACCAGGAGCGATCGTCTTTGTCGATTTTGTTCAGAACATTCGTATCGAATCACACATAAAATGGTACAAAAGCAAAGCTAGAAGTAACATTTATGACATAACCATCATATAAGCAGATCAGATCAGTTAAGTTCCTTCGGGTTAAAGGTGACCGCTCCAGGACATGGACCTTCTTATTATAAACCGGCGAAGGGATATAGTTTTGGCGTTGTGCATCCGTCCGCCCGTCCGACAATTCGTCCGCCCGTCCCTCAATTCGTCCGCCCGTCCGTCACAAATTTGTCTGAGCTACATCTAAGATAAGATATAATATATATGATATAAGATTTGAACATGAAACTTCGTGGATGTATCCATATCAATAAGAAGAAGTACCACGCACAGGAACCATAACCATACACTTTCTTCAATAAGAGTTATTGCCCTGTGTTGTTTATGTATAATGTTACTTTCAGGGTTATATCTCATATACGATACGTGATTTCAACATGAAACTTCAAGGGGGTATATTTATCAATTTGGAAAAGTGCCAGCCAAAAGAACCATTACCCTACTCGTGTTTTTAAATAAGAGTAATTGCCCTTTGTTGTTGTTTCTGTTTGTTCTGCACGCATTCCTAAACAACATTTATTTGGCGGGGGATATCGAGCCAACGAATTTGCCTGGTTTGTTCAATAGTATTGCTGTAGGTAATTTGACTTCATAAAAATCAAAGGTATACTTCCAATTACTGACCATGTCACTAATAAAACACTCATATAATCAATTAACCAGCAAATACCTTTGCTCTGTTTGCTTATCAAATAAACGAGAAAATAATTATATTCGATATTATTTTGCTAAGAATTCCTTTACAAAAAAAGAACCTTGTCAGTGTGTGCCTTTAAAATGCATTTTGATTTATTTGATATTTAGATTTTCGGAGTCGTCTGTAAACATGCTTTTATCTTTCTCATTTACCAAAGAAATACCTCAAATGATTATCTTGACAAAAATCGACCTTCTAGACAAAGATGTCGCCCAGAACTTAAAGACGGTATACTCGAGTTATGCTATTGCTAAAGCAGTGGAAAACGTCTGCGATATGTTCGGCCTTTCACAAAACCACGTGTTTCCTGTGAAGAAATACGCCAATGAAGTACAGCTGGATGACGGGGTTAACATCCTGGCACTCATGGCGTTGAGAGAGATCATGTTCTTTGCTGAGGACCAGAGTGAAAATCAAAACACCGACAGCATTGATTGTCCCAATGAAGATCAGGAACACGATTTAGAATCTGCTTCAGAGTCCATATAATTATGATACTTGGGGAGATTACATTGCTGTTTATAAAGGGATGAACATGTCAATATATGCATTCAAAACATGTATTTTTTTCGCATTTCTAATGGTTTATGGAAAAATCTGGAAACTTGCTTTTACAAAGGGTATGTACTTTTTGCAACGAACTATGACCTAAAAATAGCATTGCTCTTTTCAATTGAATTTCGGAAAAATATGCTGAACGTTTGCTTCATTATTTATTAGTTTGTATTATAGTTATAAGATTATCGATTATATTAGATGTATTTCAAGAATTCCATATTTTCAATGTAATGTTTAACTATGAATGGTAGTTTAGTACGTGGTTTTAATATTCATAATATGGATATTTACCACAATAATGATTATATTGTCATTAAAATGAATATATCTTCTATCTTATTGCAATTTGTTTATTTTAGTTTATTTGGTGATAAACTATGTGCCAGGTGTGAGATTTTACGAGCCATTATAACGAGTTTCCCATTGATTTGCATTGGCTGTTCGAATGTGGTTACCCCAGTGGTAATCGTGTGTTATGTGTATTATTTTGTGGAATATATTATCTCTAGTCTTTAGGCAATTGGTCACTTGTCTTAAGTAAAAAACAATCGAATGGTTTCCAGAATGACTCTCGTTGTAAGGTTGCTACATTATCATTTATTATAAATTTAACAATGCATCATGCCTTGTTGATGCTTTTAAGGTTAAAATGATGTTAATTTACAACTATAACAGTGCCATGTTTTTTATTAAATGAATGCAATGCAATGTGTGAGTTTAGCAAAGCGTAACAGTGATCATTCACGGTTTGACGACCAACGATAGCAATGTCTTTAGAAATCAATCATTTATGTAAGAATGAATTAGTTCTATTTAAATAAAATAATGTTGTCTTTTTTCACTACAGTTTTTACAGTTGAAATGCTGATAAAAGTTGAATCAAGGTTTATACCATTTTTTTACCTACTACACTCCTTTTGCAAAGAATTGTTAAGATTATTTTGAGAGGGACAAACATCACAAATAGATGATGCAAAAGAGGACGTTCATATCATGCTGCATATCGGTATGCGCTATACATGTATGTTTATCTGCTACATTAATTGTTTCTTGGATGTCGTGTTTGTTTCGTACAACGGGTTACATATGAAATAGGCTGATTGGTGGGGTACATGTATGTTCAACTGAATTTGACATGTCTGTGAGTGATATGAATTCGGTTACACCATTATACAGTTTCACTTATATAAACTTCGAAATCAATTGTGGGAGCGTTAGAGAGTGCCGTGCCGTGTACGCGTATGCAAAAACACCTGGTACCGATTATGAAAAATATAGGTAAACCGAAGTCACACGAAGAATTGAAGAGCATAGCTTACGTGAATCTTATGTTATGTTCATACGATTTGAATTTGTTTTGCGTTTGATATGTAATGCTCTACAATGCAATAAGAAAGAATTTACATTAAAACTTACCCATTCTCACAATATAGAAATACCTTGTTGTCATATTTTAATTTACACTAATGAGATTGATAAGACCTGATACCACTATTTCTATAATAAACCGAAAGTGAAATTGAATTGAAATTTAAGTATAAACGGATTTATTAATTTGACCAGTGACGAGTTACATAATATATAATCAATTCCTATCTTAAATCTATATGAGTAAACACATTCATATGAATAAACACAGACACCGCGGCACTTCTTTTTACACTTTCGCTCAACTATGTATAGTTGAACGTAGCCTTTTGTATCGGAAAAGCACAACAACAACAGCCGATGGAAACTTCTCTCAGGTGAGAATTGTTATTAATTAAAAATAATACGAGAAGGGCATAACTCGATTTCTGCTTACGTCTAAAATTTTGCCTATCACCACAAGCCAGCGATACTACACACCTTTTTATAGAAAGTGTACAACTACGCGGATATTTGAGATGATAATACAAAAACGAAAGTGAAAGTAAATGATGAATGGACATAATTTTCCAAAATTGAGAATCATCAAAACATGTCTTTGTGACGAGAATGATGTCTAATTATGAAGGATTTAATCCGATCTCGAACTGCTTTGGTTGCTTTTTTGTGCTGTACTAGTATTATTGATATTTTTATATACTATCTCATATAAATAATAAAGGGTATAACATTCAATAGTTCAAGTCCATTGTTAGTCCAACTTGTTGACGCTCTCAAATATTAAGCTACTTTTAATATGGGTAATATTTGGAGCGTACAACGGGCGAAGGACCAAAATTGTGGTGGACAGTTTTCCTTCTTTGTCTATATTGTTGCGCAAGGATTTTGTGCGCAACATTCAAGCCCCGATATCAGACAGTAAATATCAACGGATTGCAATAATATTTACATACCTGTGTAGATAATTCATTTCTCGGTAATGTTCCGTAAGAATTATGTAATGACACTTTCAATTTTGCACGCCTAGGCAATTTAAATCAACACACTTTTCACATTTTCCATCTCCATCGCTGTACTCGTTGTAAACCGCAGGTAGATTTTAACCGATAACGCAGCCTATTACACCGTAATGCTTTCTTCTGATTGGTTGATATTTAAATATTTCATAACATGGCGAGAGGTCAGTGATTGTATTGCGATTTAAGCAGAAGTTTAACTGAAACAAATTATGCCTTTTAACTTCAATTCCACGANGTACAACTACGCAGATATTTGAGATGATAATACAAAAACGAAAGTGAAAGTAAATGATGAGTGGACATAATTTTCCAAAATTGAGAATCATCAAAACATGTCTTTGTGACGAGATGATGTCTAATTATGAAGGATTTAATCCGATCTCGAACTGCTTTGGTTGCTTTTTTGTGTTGTACTAGTATTATTGATATTTTTATATACTGTCTTATATAAATAATAAAGGGTATAACATTCAATAGTTCAAGTCCATTGTCGGATTTGGAAATATAAATAAAACAAGGACATACATTTTAAGTTCATTTAATACCAACATTGAATGCATTATAGCTTCCTTACTCTTCATAGTAGTGTCTACTTTTGCTGTGTGTAGACGAAGATAGCCCAGAGCTCCAGATAAAGATTTAGTCTAAAGGGTATTTTACCCCCTGATATTATTGTTAAAGCGTATTTTACGCCTTTGTTTCAGCCATAAAGGGTATTTAGGAATATTTAAGATATTTTCAATTTCCATAGAAAACTTACAAAGTACATGGCGTGTTTAATCTAGAAATATTATTATTTGTTATTTATATAATTTAATTCAAATAGAATAAATTTGAAATGATGATATTAACAGACTTTCTTTAAAATAGTCCAACAGGAGCCGCTGGTCGCGTAAAATGTCCCTTTTTTGATCCACAAACATGATGGGCAATTATTTTTATTACAAGCTTATTTTGATTGACTTACTTTTGATTCAAAGGTTAACTTACACTAACGAGAGCGCCGATGGCGTTGAAAGCCTATTTGCAAGATACAAGGAAGTTTCTGCTGAAGTAAATGTTAACCCTTTACCTGCTATGTATGTAATAACTGATAAGCCTTATCACTGCTGAATGCATTTCTATAATAGAGGCTGATATGGGTGGTCTATTTCAAAAGGATGCATTCCGTTCATTATTAGACATAAGTTTATTAAACCTATATTTTTTCTTATTTGTTAATGATTGTAGATTATGATGGTAGTTTTAACATTTTGATTTTGGTTTTTTACCTGAAAATGTGTATAAATTAATAAAGCTTGTAAGAGAACAAGTAATGTTCAGTAACCTTTAGTCTCAGTACATTTTAAAGCAATTTAAAATTGAATCAATTTATTTTTTGTTCCTATTATTTGTTTTAAAAAAATCATTTATAATCTAACTATTAGCAGAGATTTCAAAATCTGACCTGTATAACAGCCCTATATTTATTGCCATTGTCAGCATTCCAATTTCCAGCAAATGTTACCACTTCCCATTTTCTCATTCTTCAGTGTTCTTTTAATGGGCCTTAACTTTCCAGAAGCATAGTTAAATAGAACAAGGTAATTAATCAAGGCATCATCAATAAACAATTTCAAGAAGTAAGTAACCTGTTGTGTAAGATGTTTGCCTCTCCATTTCAGCGTTCAACTGTGTACGACCTGTTAATGGGGGACTCCTATGTCCACCCATTTTCTACATCAAATTGATTTAAACCGGTCGATTTCTGGCTCAAAGTAAATCATTTTAATTTCAAATAACACATCTCTATTACTTTCAAACTCTTCTTCGTCAAATCCTTAGAAAGGCAGATCAGAATCCATGTCAAAATAATCAGAAAACATTCATCGTACTCCGCCATTTTTCTTACACATATTCAAAGAATGCAAATGCTTTATGCCCCACTTCCTTTTGAGCATATGTAAATTTCTATTTATTATTAAGCAATGAAATTTTACATATCCATAAACAATGGCCTAATGAATTCAGTTTTGTAAACATTTGATCTCTCCCAGAACAGTAAACAAAGGAAATATAAAGTAGTTGTGAGGTCACTATCAACAAGAACAGAATTGTTTTACGAACGAATTTTGTTTTAGTTTCTAAGAACGTTTTTCACGTAAAACGGTCTAAGAAAAATTCACTTAAAACGGTGTCAGCAATATTCTTGGAAGAAAATTATAGAAAAAAGTTTATAAATGAAAAATTGTAAGAATTACCAAAAACTATATTAAATATCTTTTTCGTCTGCTCAAAATCAGGTAAGCTTCATAAAAGACAACCATTTCGAATTGTGATTTCGAAATGTGGTTAACAAAAGCCTATTTGCAACTGCCTTGCAAATAGGCTTAAGACTCTACTGGATTATTTGTTAAACCGGTTACGCTCTTTAATCGATTTAAAATGCATACCAAGATTTGTATTGCGTTTTGTTACGTACTGGGCCAATTTTTAATGCGTTTTGTTCAATGCGTAAATACGCAGATACGCCTCTTATCTGGAGCTCTGAAGATAGCTCAGTGATGTTTGAACCATGTATTATTGTCCCGTTTTGCATTGAAATTCGGGGTTGAACGAGGCAATCTGTGTGAACACGTAAATGATTGTTTTGGATTTGTGATAGGATCGTTTTATGCCCGGAATCTTATATTCACCTTGAAGAAGGTTGTAATTACATAGAACGAACGCAAATGATCTTTTAAACTCGTATTTATTTAGCTAATAGGTTAAAACTAAATAATTCGTATCAGAGTAATAAACCCTGCAATATACTGATATTAGTATATCAGTATATTTTACTAATCATCACGATCAATCTGATTATCCTTGGTGGGAAGGCATGATTACCCTTGGTGGGAAGGCCGACCTAAAATTGCATTGTTAAATAAAGTTTATATAGTAATTAAATTAAACTTTATTTAATAAAAAAACATATACTTTAAATTGATGCAACATAATACCATAGTTAAAATAGTGTTGAAAACAATATTATGTATAAACTATAAATATTTTAACTATTTAAAACAACATTTTAAAGGGAGGTAATTCACTTAAAATACAAGGAGATAATATCACCCTGTCACAGATTTATTTCTGTAG
Organism: Dreissena rostriformis; assembly: GCA_007657795.1. Classification (NCBI taxonomy): domain Eukaryota; kingdom Metazoa; phylum Mollusca; class Bivalvia; order Myida; family Dreissenidae; genus Dreissena; species Dreissena rostriformis. Next base: position 10,494 of record VMBQ01003460.1, read on the forward strand.
CCCCCACTATTTTTAACAGACGTATACGCTATTTCAGGATCAGAAATTTGGTAGATTATGTGAATACAATAGCACATTGTCGCTATGTATGGTTTATGTCAAACATTATGGTTCTACGACGAGATAACCCTGCCGGTTGTAGACGATTGTAGCGCGTATATATCTCCAATATTAAAGGGACGTGTTCGTTTAGATTTGTAGATATTCATTAACTGTCTTGATAAGATTAAAAGATGTAAAATGACGTAATATGTGATAACGAGAACACAACTATCAACACAAAACAACAAACAGTTTGCTATTGTTAGAAAATGGTAGTAGGGTTGAATAGTTGAATATAAATAGCGAAATTGCGACATATACACTTTATGTTACTCTGCTGTGCTCAAAGATGGGATAGGGTCTTTATTATTGTTGTAAAATTGAATCCATAAAACAAACAAAATTGCACATGTCTTAGGCTCTACCCCCTCTTTGAGAGCAGCAGAATATCATAAAGTGGAAATTATGTAAATTATATATATATATTTGCTTTCAGAATGAATGGCCTACTCAGTAAGTCAGATCAAACCCAACTTGAGCAGTGGATTGGCCAAGGCCCCAAAATGTTTACCATTCTGTACAGCGCGAAGAAAGATGGTTGTTCTGCGCAAAAATTCCACGAGAAATGTGATTATCAAGGGGCCACACTAACGGTTGTTTACAATAGATGTAATTCTGTATTTGGAGGATATTCAACCACCAGTTGGGCAGGTGAAATTAACGGTTACATAAGAGATGACAAGGCATTTTTGTTTAAACTTAAATACTACGGAACTGAAACTTTTAGGAAGTTTCATAACACAAGCAAGACTGAAGGCATCTTTTCAGATTCATCTTATGGCCCAGTATTCGGTGGAAAATGCGGTAATGATATGAGTCTTTTAGGGACACTATACATGCCAGCGAAGGTTATTTCCTGCTCAATGGCTCATTCTCCGTTAACATGACGTACAGCTTTCCTGGCGTATCAAACTGGAACCAAATACACAACGGAAATTTGCATGCTACCGATATTGAAGTGTACAGTGTAGCAGGTAAGTTTCATGTTTGAATGTTCGAGTGTGAGGAAAAACGTACTACTACTACTACTTCTACTACTACTACTACTACTACTACTACTACTACTATTACTGCTACTGCTGCTGCTGCTGCTGCTGCTACTGCTTCTGCTTCTGCTGCTGCTTCTGCTGCTGCTACTGCTACTGCGACTTCTACGACTACTACTACTACTGCTGCTGCTACTGCTGCTACTGCTGCTGCTGCTGCTACTGCTACTGCTGCTGATACTGCTACTGCTGATGCTGCTACTGTTGATGCTGATGCTGCTGCTTCTGATGATGCTGCTACTGATACTACTACTACTACTACTACTACTACTACTACTACTACTACTACTACTACGACGACGACGACGACGACTACGACGACGACTACTACGACGACTACTTCGACGAATAATACGACGACTACGACGACGACTACTACGACTTCGACTACTACGTCTACGACTACTATTACTGCCGCTGCTGCTTCTGCTACTTCTGTTACTACTGCTACTTCTGCCGCTACTGCCACTACTGCCACTACTGCCACTTCTGCCACTACTTCCACTTCTGCCACTACTGCCACCACTGCCACTACTGCTTCTACTGCTACTACTACTATTACTACTTCTACTACACCGCCACCGCCGACGCCACCGCTACTGCTGCTGCTGATGATGATGATGCTGCTACTGCTGATGCTGCTACTGATGCTGCTGATGCTGCTTCTACTACTACTACTACTACGACGACTACGACCACGACTACTACGACGACTACTTCGACGACTACTACGACGACTACTACGACGACTACGACTTCGACTACTACGACTACTATTACGGCTACTGCTGCTGCTGCTACTACTGCTACTACTGCCGCTACTGCCACTACTGCCACTACTTCCACTACTGCCAATACTGCCACTACTGCTACTACTGCTACTACTACTACTACTTCTACTACTTCTTCTACTACTACTACTACTACTACTACTTATACTGATCTCTTCAGTTCACATATGTTCCATCCAAGTAAACCAACTGACTAGCAAGATCACGATTGCTCATAGTTTTGTATCTCGCAAAATCCGGGAAAAAAACAGACGAAAGCGAGTATTGTTTTTTAAGCGTTTACTAGCAATAAATCGGTATTGTACTCTTTACAATTACTTTTTTCTGTTTGGATCTTTGTAGTTAAACCGTCAATACCAGAGCCCATACATCATGGATGGAGGAACGTACCAGACTGGAATAAGAAGGTTAGTTGATAGGCATACTCGTTGACTATCTTCCGGTTTGTTACCGTATAATTATATAAATTAATAGTCCGTTATCGCCAATAAAGCCATTAACACTTGTAATATCTAGCTGGTACAGGAGCTTATCCAGGAGGTTCAGTATAGAACCAAATCCTCGTCTGAAGATTAAAGATTATCGCATCGTCCTGATTGGCCCAGTAGGTTCCGGGAAATCCAGTTTCTGCAACACTGTCAATTCGATGTTCAAAGGACGAATCACGCAGATGGCAATATGCGGGGAAGGAACACATAGCATCACAACTACGGTATGTTTTAAATATAGTTTAACACAAAAAGTAATATATTTACTTACCGGTATAGGAATGCCTTATTTCAGGTTTACGCATTACATTATTATGTATTTTTAGTGTTTGTTTTCTGTTTAATGGCAGTATTAAGCGCAACAAACTTATTAACATTACAAACATATTTAACTTGACGTGTTCAAACATTGATATGGTAAGCACGTCCTTATGACTTCGCCTTTAAACAGTATCGCTTTGTTCGGCACCGTATTATGCAATAAGTATTGTTTCAAGCGAAACGCGCATACATATTTCAATTTCCCTTATCACAAACACGTGATATTCTAAATTGATAAAACCTAAAAAATATGTGTTTTGTTCTGAAGTTCTACTGCTGTTTCAGTACAAACCATATTCAATAAAATGCAAACAACAAGAATCAACCCTCAAAATGCGAATGTGTGACACGAAGGGGCTGGAGCCTGATTTGGGTCTTGACATTATGGAGTTCACCTACTTATTGAAAGGTCATATCCCAGAGAACTACACGGTACGTGCCCTCTTATCTTGGATTGTAAAGGGTGCATATGCGGCAATAACGACTTAAATTCCACTTAAAGTTTATAGCTTTTATTTTACCCTATTTTTGTTCAGATTACAATTTTACTAAACGTTTAATCACCAATAAAACAATTACAGATGCATAAAGGTTCTATTTTATTACTTTTTAGTTTCGTAAGATTAAGTTTAAATGGGTAATTTGTAGAGAACATTTAGCACATGGCAATGGGTCTATCTGTTAAAACCTCCATGAATATGAGCCATTCGGAAAGCCAATATTTTTGTATATCAAATCTGACGTTAAATGCAGGGCCAACGTAAGTAATAGTCCCTTTATAGTCTAATTTCCACACATTTACATTAAAACTGCTTTATTGTCTAAAAGCCCTTTAATCAAAGAAGACACGATGGTTTTTAAACAATACACATTTGTCGTTCATGTCACTGGATAATAATGTGTTATTTACCTTACATATGAGTAAGATTATAATGTTTATAGATAGATAGATAAATTTATTTCAGTATAATGACACAACATGATAAAACATATCTACATACATGATAAAATAGAACAATAAAGATGTAAGAGAAATGAAACCATGTCATTAACATTACACCAAGGATTACACAAAAAAGAGAACTTAATCTCTTATTTCCATTGTGGTCCTAGGATATTGATGGTATTGACATAGAGAGGCATGGGATGAATATCCAATATTTGAGTTATGAAAGACAATCATTTGCATAAAAAAGTAGACATATTAAAATGAGGGTAAATTAAAAACTATCTACATGGATCTAGAAGGATGATTACATATTTAGAAGATGAGTTTTAACTGACAACTTAAAAGTAGATATACTTGTAATATTCCTTGAAGCAGAAGGTAATTTGTTCCACACAACACAGGCGTTAAATGCAAAAGATTAAGCACCAAAACCTTTGACTTTGGGTAAAATATAGCACCCGCTTTCACTTGACCTAGTCTTGTAAGAATGAAGAGTGTCAAAGGGAATAAAGTTTTCACTCATATATTCAGGAGCCAAAGCATTTTTGATTTTGAAAACATGACAAAGGGTAGTTTGTTCCACTCTTTTTTGAACAGGTAACCAATTCAAAGCCTTAAATTGCTCTATACCTATATGTGACATATGACCTAGATTGAGGACAAACCTTATTAATATATTTTGTGTGACCTGAAGTTTATCTTTCCAAAATTTGGAAATACTATGATACCAAAAGCAACAAGCGTAATCGAAATGACATTGGATTAGAGCCATGACCAGAAGTTTCTTAGTGTGGAATGAGAGAAAATCACGTTTTCTATACAGGAACTTTAACCTTGTATTGGCCTTTTTAACAACAGAACTAGCCATAATTTTTTTATGTTTTAATTGCATAAGATCAGGATCTAAAAGTCTTATTTGTGTGGATGTACTTGTCTCAAATGTGTTCAGGAATTCAGTAGTTATTTTATGCTTTTTAATAATCAAAAATATGGTAACAGTAATAACTAATTTAAAAATTGGCATTGCGTTTTGACTATCTCAATTTGTCTTTAATATAGTAATACTGAAACTCAAGGTACATTATCAGGATAGAACTTCTTGTAAAAATCAGCCCGTCTGTTTAAGGCAAGTGGCCAATCGTCTATGCAACACAGAAACAGCATACACAACATAATCAAACATGAATACAAAGCATTTCAATTATCTTACTGTTTTCTGACTTGTGAACACAGCTGTTAACTTCAGTGGAATAAAGTTTTGTCGTTCTTCGGAAGGTGATCATCAATGTTATAATCTTTTTTTCAGTTCAATGCAGAGAAACCGATTGGTTTTGACGATCCTGTTTTTGTGACGAAACCAGGATTACAAGACAAGATCCACTGTGTGGTGTTTGTGGTGGACGCATCAAAGCTACAAAAGCTTGACTCCAAAGTCGTGGACAAAATCAAAATAATTCGGTCTTCAGCTACGAAGATTGGTAATTTTTTAACTTCTTTGTGCGAAACTTGCATTCGTTATGTTTTATGTGACCATACGTTTTAGGAAGATTTTTAATACTGACTAGTTACGTGCAAACATGTCAAATGTTTTATTAATGATTTTTTAATGTTCACTCGCACATGCTTACGTGTGTTTCTTGTTTACATAGAAATACCACAGGCACTCCTACTGACAAAAATCGACATCGAAGACAAATCAGTAGCTCAAAAATTGGAGACGGTATTCTCGAGCTCTGCTATTGAGAAAAAAGTACAGGAAGCCTCTGATATGTTCGGATTTCCAAAGAACCACGTGTTTCCGGTGAAGAACTACAAAAATGAGATGATGCTTGATGACAGAGTGAACATCCTGGCACTCATGGCTTTGAGGCAGATCCTGTACTTTGCTGAGGACTACATGGATAATCAAATAACCGAGAGTGTTGTATGTCTTGATAACGTCCAGGAACGTGAATTAGAAACTGCATCAGAGTCTATTTAATTGTTTGACGGGAAATACGGCATCTGTCATATTGTGCATTCTGCGGGACATGTGACTTCATTTTTTTAAATAAATAAATAAATAGTGCAAATAGCGTTAACCATGTTGGCTATTCGCTTGATAAATGTACATATTCTGATTTATTCTACCATAGGCAATGACACAATCTTAACCGTTGATTAATTATACGTAGCTGTGTGACTTTTGTGTAATCACACACATACCTTTTTAATAAGATTTTTATGTCATGATAACCAGTGTTTTGTTTCTGTGGGTGTACAAAAGAAATAAGTAATAAAAATAAGTATTTAAAATGTAATTGCTCAAAACTCCCACATGTCCTAGTACGTTCATTATCGTTGTCACAAAATCATATTACAACAAGAGTTGTACAATTGAAGTTGGTTTCGTATCCTTACGAAGAATAGTTTGCTTACATTTCTGGACGAAGTTCCTTTGATTGCATTTATCAAATAGTGCACGAATGTGTATATAATAAAACAGTTACGTTCATATTAATCTTAATTTTCTCTTCTACAATGTTTTTGTCTTTTGTGTTTATCATATTAAATTATAACCTGTCAACTTTTTCATCTTGTTGTTTGTTAATTAATGGTCTATGTATGCCGCTTTATTGGTATATGAGTAGTTTTTGTAGAGGTCAGTGAAATATTTATGAAAATATGATAAGTACTTCCGAACATTCGTTTGATACCAACACTATAATTTATATAAATTCGGTTGTTACTTTGTGAATGAATTGATTTAATGGTTAAAGGCGTTTTACAATGCGCCGTTGATAAAGCTTATACTTAAAAATGCATTATGATATACGGATATCACAAAGGAAATACAACTTGTTAAAGTGACATCAAGTAGAGTACGGTTTGGTTTAAAATCAGCCGCAACAATAAACCATTGAAGGAATATTAAAGGTCAGCTTCATCTTCAAGAATACATTCATCATACCGATTCGTGTCATGACGTATGCTAAAACGCGATGTTTAACCACTTTCACTTGGCATAAATGAGTGACGTTTAAGAATAATGAATCATTTTTGTAGGATATACCTCAGAAGTAGTTGAGGTCATCCAGACGGAATAAACTGACATCATTATGAAAAGCATACTTTGCATAACACTCTGATATACGATTGATTGAAATCTCACGCTATAAATATCGTTGTCTTAGGTAGTTTTTGTTATGAGACCAGAAAAGACAACTTGCGGAATGATTCAAACAGATTTTGAATTATAACCGTCATATTTTAGATGGATTATTATAGTTTGTGCACACTCTAGACGGCAAGTTTATCAATTATTAAAATGTACACGGACAAACGACAGTTCCTACATTCAGAAATTAAGCAAACGCAAAACAAATCTTATTGCATGATCGTGATTATGCTTATTACGCCATTGTATGTATTTGTAATATTTATATGGGGTTTCCTTTTGTTTAGTTTTAGTCCAGCGAAAATAACCATTTATGTCAAAGACACTTGAACAACATAAAATTGACATATTATCGGCGTTCATCCTATCCAAAAGCTCTAATCAGTGGCGTAAAATGCCACATATAACATTGTTNGGCAAGTGGCCAATCGTCTATGCAATACAGAAAACACCATACAACACATAATCTAACATGAATACAAAGCATTTTAATTAACATACTGTTTTCTGACTTGTGAACACAACTGTTAATGTCAATGGAATGGAGTTTTGTTTGTTCTTATTTATGTGATCATCAATGTTTTAATCTTTTTTCCATTTCAATGCAGAGAAGCCGATTGCTTTCGACGATCCTGTTGTTGTGGCCTAACCAGGATTACAAGAAAAGGTTCATTGTGTGGTGTTTGTTGTTGATGCATCAAAGCTACAAAAGCTCGACCCCAAAGTCGTGGACAAAATGAAAATAATTCGGACCTCAACAACGAAGATTGGTAATTTGTTACTTGTTTTTTTGCTAAGCGTGCGATCGTTATGTTTTATGTTACCATACGGTTTAGGAAGATTTTTAATAATGATACGTGCAAAACATGTTATTTGTTTTATTTAAGTATTTTATTTAAACACAGTCTTACCTTTGGTTTTTGTTTACATAGAAATACCACAGGCACTTCTCCTGACAAAAATCGACATCGAAGACAAATCAGTAGCTCAAAACTTAGAGACGGTATTCTCGAGCTCTGCTATTGAGAAAAAAGTACAGGAAGCCTCTGATATGTTCGGATTTCCAAAGAACCACGTGTTTCCGGTGAAAAACTACGAAAATGAGATGATGCTTGATGACGGAGTGAACATCCTGGCACTCATAGCTTTGAGACAGATCCTGTACTTTGCTGAGGACTACATGGACAATCAAATAACCGAGATCATTGAATGTCTTGATAAAGTCCACGAACATGATTTAGAAACTGCATCAGAGTCTGTTTAAGTGTTTCACGGGAAATACGGGATCTGTCATAATATGCATTCTACGGGACATGTGACTACTTTTTTTTATAAATTAATAGTGAACAAAGCTTTAATTTTGTTCTATATTCGCTTGATGAATGTAAATATTATGATTTATACTATCATTGGAAATGGCACAATCTAAACTACATTTGATAAATTATACGTATCTGTGTGACTTTTGTGTAATCCCCATATACATTTAATACGATGTACATGTATGATAACCAGTGTTTTGCTTCTGGGGGTTTAAAAAAGAAATAAGTAATTAAAATAAGTATGCATAATGTGATTGCTCAAAACTTCCACATGTCTTAGTACTTTGAGTATCGTTGTCACAAAATCATATTACAATGAGTGTTGTGCAATTGAAGTTTGTTTCGTAAGGCTTAGGAAGAATAGTTTGCTTTTATTTCTGGACGAAGTTTCTTTGATTGCATTTATCAAATCATGCACACATGTGTTTGTAATATAACAGTTACGTTCATATTTATCTGTTTATGCCCCCAGTAGGGTGGCATATAGCAGTTGAACTGTCAGTCCGTCCGTCCGTCCGTCCGTCTGTCCGTCCGGCCGTCTGTGTGTCCGTCCGAAAACTTTAACGTTGGTCATGTAATATTGAAGATAGCAACTTGATATTTGGTATGCATGTGTATCTCATGAAGCTGCACATTTTGAGAAGTAAAAGTACATGGTCAAGGTCATCCTTTAAGGTAAAAGGTCAAAACACTAAATCAAGGAAAGTAATTAGCTTTAAAAAGGGAGATAATTTCTAAACCTGCCAAAAGATATATTGACATTTTATATATGAAACCATACAACTGAAGCATAATCCAAATGACATTTATGGTCAAGACAAGCACACAATGATACTTTTGGGCATACAAGTATCTTAGGTACTTTAAGGTTACCTGTGAATCTACAGTCACGGTAGTTGCTTATAATTATTTGCTACAAAAAAATAGAGATTTGTTAAAGAACATTTATTTTCAATGAAAGTAATTCATATAATTATTAATCTCAGATTATATATTTCCTTACCAAGAATTTAAGTTCTTTTCACAGTTACTGCACAGATAGATTTTGTATTTTGATTATGTATAACTTAAATGATTGATTTGTCAAAGTTTTTTTTTAATGGTATAACTATCATTTCTTTCCAGTACTAATTTGTGAATGGTAGGTTTCATTACTGACCTGTGGACTTATGTCCATAGATACATGATGAACTGTGGCTATGATCTCTTTGATGAAACCACAGGCCTTGGTAGTCAGCGATGTCTGCCTTGGTCATTTCTGACTGTCCCCCCTTCCCCATCCGTCCGAAAACTTTAACATTAGCCATAACTTTTGCAATATAGAAGATAGCAACTTGAAGTTTGGCATGCATGTGTATCTCATGGAGCTGCACATTTTAAGTGCTGAAAGGTCAAGGTCATCCTTCAAGGTAAAGGTCAAAAAACAAAATCCAAGGGAAGTAAAAAGCTTTAAAGGGAGATGATTTCTATACCTGCAAAATGATAAATAGAAATTGTATTTCAAAGCGGCGCAGTAGGGGGCATTGTGTTTCTGACAAACACATCTCTTGTTTTTTCTTCTACAATAATACGTTGCATGTTATGTTTTTGTCTTTGGTGTTTATCAGATTAAATTCTACCCTTACAATAAACCATTGAAGGAATATTATATGTCAGCTTCAACTGCAAGAATACATTAATCATAGTGATTCGTGGTATGTCGGATGCTTAAACGCGATGTTTTACCACTTGCACTTGGATGACGAGTGACATGAAATCATAATTATTCATTTTCTTTTAGGATATACCTCAGAAGAAGTTGAAGTCATACGGACGGAATAAACTGCCACTTATCATGTAAAGCATACTTTGCAAAACACTCTGATCTACGATTTATCGAACTCTCATGAGACCAGAACAGAAAACTTGCTGAATTGTGTAAAGAGATGTTGTATTGTAACCGTCATATTTCAGAACGACTTTTATAATGTGTGCACACATGATTGAGGGTCGTTCAAAGCTGAATTGTGTTCGACCCTTGTCTTATCTTATGAAACGTATTTCAAAGCACATTATTGTCTTGGTTCTTCTCGCATTCTGCTAGAGTGTAGCTACCATATCATACGTTTTCCAAAGTGACTTAATTACATTGAAACAACTTTAGTGTTTACTGCGAACTGCTATCGTCTATGTCGCTTGACTGCATCGTTTAAAAATGACAAACTATTTTTGAACGCCTTGATTTATATTGAATCTAATCATTGGATTTTAATGTATAGATATTTTAGAAGACACATATATTCTATTTTACAACGTTTACGAACCAGTAAAAGAGAAAAGTGAAATAGAAATTGATATGACAGTGTGAAACATCTATCAATAAAACAAAACTGCCAAAATAGTGTATAGGTGGCGCTTTCGCTTTATACATAGCAGTTCATGATGCAATACCAATGTAACCGTGCAATTTAAATAAGTGTAATATGTCTTATTTGATACAATAACGTTATCAATAGAATCCAATATTTAATGTTCTTGTATTTCAAGCAAAGTCAGTAAACCAGAAGAAGCATCTTTAGTTGCATTAACATCGGTGTGGTTTTTGCGATGGTTGTTGTTTAACAGTGAAAATGAAATGTTGATTTTCATTTTCTATAAAACATATGTTTCAAACACCTTGTAATAAGATACTTTATTTTTTTATAAATATATATTTTAATTAAAACGTTAGTACGAAAAACCCATCATCATTATCATCGTCGTCGCCGTCACCAACAACAACTGTCTAAAATGTTTAAAATCAAAACTGAAAGGCTTTAACGGTCTTGGATCGACATTTATAAACGTTAACCTATAGTTATGCAACAAGTTTGGACATTCGAATAGAAGCAACATCGAAAGTTTTCATTCCAGGTATATTGGGCATATGTGTAGAACATTAATTATTGTTTTTCATGATTAGGTAGACAGTGCAATATTCTCTTGTTTTGGATTTAATATAAAGGTACGTACTTTCCTTTTATAAAATAACAAATAATTGTTATAAGATATTGAGATCTTTTTCGATATGCCAATAATGCATCTGATATCTCGGTTTTCTAAACTAAAGTATCAAACATCTCCTTGATAAAAAGGAATCTTTGTAAACGCTGCGTAAAAGGAACACACGAGTTGCAATACATCATAAGCTATCATTTTTTAAAGCAAGCTATAACAAATTCATAAACTAAAGCATAATGCCGAACGTGTTTAAAATCTCAAAATTACATATCCAGGCAATAAAAGGTAGAAGAATATATAAGCATGAAATTCAGTGAAATAATCAAAATGACCCATATCGAAACCGTAAGGCTTTACTGTCTAAAATTGACATTTATAAACTCGAACTCGTAACTTATAAAAGCGTGAGAAATGATTATTTTTTCGTGCGAGCGTGATTCGGAAGCTCAAAAGCGTTCCTCCCACCATGAAAGGTCTGCATTAAAATTATTTTTTGTTTTATGCAATACATATCTTACTCATACAATGTCTCAAAATATGATTCATTAATTTTACAATGTTTTAATTCATTATTGATAGGGCTTAGTCCTTTAATAATATGATTACAATGAATGAATCGGATGATCAGATACAAATAGGAAAAAACGAAAGTAAAAGCAGACTGATAAATGCAAGTATGAAATGACTCAATACAATCTTAATAATTGGCATTGACAAAACCAACAAATAAGATTTAAATGACATTTAAAACATGTATACATTCAATGTTTTGTGAAAATTGTACAAACTTAACCAATAATTGTATAACTAGTTTTGACATTCGAATAGAAACAAAAACGAAAGTGAAAATTCAAGGTATATCTGGCATATATTTAGAAAATTAACTCTTGTGCTTTAGGCTTTAGTTGACTGTGCAATATTACCTTCTATTGGGTTTAATATAAAGGTGCATACATTCCTTAAACACCATACATATTAAATGTGATAAAATATTGTGATCCTCTTCGATATGCACATATAAACATCTGAGATCTCGATTTTTTTTAATCAAGTATCGAGCTCATCCTTGATACAAGGGGATCTTCCTACACTACACGATGCTTTAAAAAAAAATTCGCATGTTGCGTCAAGCAATCATAGGCTGTCAATTTTTAAAGCAAGATTTGTTTGATTTCAAACTATTTATTCACGTCAAAAAGATATACTTAAGCATTATAACGAAACTATTCAAAATCTTAAAATGACATGCCAAGCCTATGCAGATTAGAATAACATTTTCTCATTATAATCAGTGAAGTTGTCTTAAATATCTAAAATCGAAGCCGAAAATTGTAACCGTCTAGAATAGACAACTATAGACGACTGATTTTAAACCTTATCAAAATTACAAACAAATGCTTAGCTAATTGTGCGAGCATGCTTCCTAGCTCAAAAGCGACACACTCAGTCTGAATGGTCTGCATTTAGGTTAATTTTTGTTTTGAGCAAAACATAGCTTGGTCATGCAATTCCGCAAAACACGAAACATTCATTAAACAATATTCTTATTCAATATTGATAGGTCTGAGTCCTTTATTTATATGATTATAATGAATGGGTCGGATGATCAGATACAAATAGCTATAACGAAAGTAAAAGTGAACTGATATATCAAGTATGAAATGACTCAATACAATATTGATAATAGTCATTGGCAAATTCCCACACAAAAGATTGAAATGACAAATGAAACATTTATAAAAAATATTTATTTGGATTTTGTTAACAAACTTAATTAATAATTATATAACAAGTTATATAACATGGAAATTCAAATAGAAACGTAAACGAAAGTGATAATTCAAGTTATATATCGGGCATGTTTTTTGCGAATCAACTCATGTTCTGAAGGCTTTGACAGTGTTCTTTTTGGATGTAATATAAAAGTAAGTGCTTTCCTAAAACAAATAAATAATACATGTGATAAAAAATTGAGATCCTCTTCGATGTGCACATATATACATCTGAGATCTCGATTTAAAAAATAACTTAATTAAGTATCAAACACATCCTTGATAACAGGGGATCTTCTTACACTACACAATACTTTTAAAACAATACACATGTTGCGTCAATAAATCATAAGCTGTCAATGTTTAAAGCAAGATTATTATTGTTTTTAATATTTATTCACTACAAAATAAATATACTTAAGCTTAATTACAAAACTAATCAAAATCTCAAAATAACATGCCATGCCTAAGACGTTTATAAGAACATATCCTCATGAAAATCAGTGAAGTTGTCTTAAATATATAAAATCGAAGCCGATATGGTTAATGGTCTTGAATAGACATTCATAGACGACTGATTAAAACCCTTATCAAAAGCCCAAGAAATGCTTAGCTAATCGTGCGAGCGTGATTCCATGCTCAAAAGCGTTACTCTCAGTCTGAATGGTCTGCATTTAAGTTCACTTTAGCTTTGATTAATACATATGAGCCTCGCTCTGTGAAAAGGGGGTTTAACGCATGAGCGTAAAGTGTCGTTCCAGATTAGAATGTGCTGTCCGAACTGGCTAATCAGGGACGACACTTTCCGCTTTTGTGATATGTTTCGTTTAAAGAAGGTCTCTTCATAGCAAAAATCTAGTTTAGGTGGAAAGTGTCGTCCCTGATTAGCCTGTGCGGACTTCCCAGACTAATATGGGACGACACTTTACGCACAAGCATTATACCCCCTTTCACAGAGCGCGGCTCATATCTTTGTTATACAATGTGGCAAACTACGACACATTAATTATACCAGGCTCTAATGCAATATTGATCGGGCTTAGTTCCCTTTTTTTTAGTATAATGAGTGAGCCGGATGATGAGATTCAAATAGAAAAACGAAAGTAAAATGAAAACTAATATATACAAGTTTGAACTGACACAATCCTTTATCCAATTTTGATAACATATAACAATTGCCATTTGCAAATTACATCGAATAAGATTAAAATGACAGATATCATGTTATACATTCAAAATAAATAATAAAATTGATATGCTATTGAAAACCTTCTTCGATCTCGATTTTCTAAACTTAAGTATAACAAACTATCAAATTTTAAAGCGAGATAGAACAAAAACATTAACTAAAGCATAATGCCGAAACTATTCAAAATCTCCAAATGTCATGCCCAGCCTTCAATTGTAGAAGAATATATTGTAATGCAAATCAGTAAAGTTGTCTTAAATGTCTAAAATCGAAACCGACAGGATTTAAATGTCTAGAGTCGACATTTATAAACGCTCGAACTCATAACTTATCAAAATCGTGAGAATTGCTAAATTAATTTTGAGATCGTGATTCGAAGCTCAAAAGCGTTACTCTCAGTCTGAATGGTCTGCATTTATGTTCTGAGCAATACACCTCTTTGTTATACAATGCCAAAATGAACGTTAAATTAATGATAACAGGTTTTACTTCAGTATTGAGCGGGCATTGTCCTTTATTTAGTTCAATAAAATGACAGAACCGATTGATCAAGATTAAATTAGCAAAACGAAAGTAAAATTGAACTGATATAAACAAGTATGACATGACTCAATTAAATCTGGATAATTCTCATTGGCAAAGAACCTCGAATAAGATTTAAATGACGTATACAACATTTATGAAGTTAACTGATTTTGGAAATTTTCCCAGTTAACCAATAATTATGTTACAATTTTGGACATTCGAATAGATTGAAGCGAAAACGAAACTGAACATTTCAGATGTATAGGGCACATTTTTAGAAAATGTATTATTGTTTCCTCCGGACTTTGTAGCAGTGCATTATCTTCATGTTTTGGATTGAATATAAAGGTTCGCACTTTCCTTTTACAAAACAAATAAACATTTTGATATGGTATTGAGATCCTCTTCGATATGCGCATATATCTGAGATCTCGATGTTCTAACATTAAGTATCAAACACATCCTTGACAAAAGTGGATCTTCTTACACGATGCCTTAAATTAACAAACATGTTTCGTCTTGAAATCATAAGCTATTCATTTCTAAAACATAAAACATAACAAAAACATAAACTAAAGCATAACGACGAAAATTATCAGTTTAAATTGTTTCCCATCAACATTGAATTAAAATAGTTTTGTTTTCATTCTATTTTTTATATCAGTTGTGTCCATGTTTGCATTGAGAGAAAATTGTAATCCGCACGAATGGGGAAATCCCTCTATTGTGGCCAATACAATATTTCAATTTGGGGGGTCTTGAAACATATGATTGAATAAAACAACGATTTACAACATTGATACAGAACTAGAAAATTAAGAGGATACAAATAAAATACAAACGTTGACTGGTCGACACACAAAAACACTATTTATATAGTAATCCGAAAGAAAATGTCCATTGAAATTCGAGTATAAATGGATTTCATCACCTCTCAAGCAGTTACAAGTAACATAATATATAATCCATTCCTATCTCAATTCTGATATGAGTAAACACATTCCAGTCAATACGTACAGAGTGTGAAACACAATAAATAAAATAAATACATAAGTACAGAGTGTGAAACAGAATTCGTAGAGCTTCTTTGTGCAAGATCGCTCAACTTAGTTAAGTTGTATGTTGACTGATGTATCGTTAATGCACAACCACACCATCAATCGACACTATAATCAGGTGAGAAGAATCATGATTTTTTTTAATTTTTTTTAAACAAAGTGTTCATAGGTAAGTTATAGGGGAGAACTAAATGCATTCAAGAAGGTTTATGCTTTGTGTAATATGTATCTTTGTTATACACTGCCGCTTAAAACGACATATGAACTATATTATTCGATATATTTATAGGGCTTCGTCATGTATAGCAACATAGATTAATTTGATATAAATGATTCAACCTAACGATCAGATCATCGGCCAAATACAAGGACTAAATATTAAACCGAAAGTTAAAGTAAATTGTTATGGACCTGATCCAATACAAGTGTACTCACACACGAGTTTGGATATGACCAATTGATAGCGAAAACGAAAGTGAACGTTCACGATAACGCTATCATGTTTGTAGAAAATGGACTATTGTACAACGCGTCTGATAACGTTCGACTACAGTGTGATATCTTATTGTTTGGGATTAAATCGGGAAGGTACGTAGGTTCCTGTTTTACAAAATAGCTTTGAATAACCTAAGTTTGTGTTTTTTCTTAAGAGTAATCACTTCTGCTATTTACTTAATTTAGTTTATCGAACACAACAGACAATCGTATGTTTTCACGCTGCTGTTTAAAAAAATTCATCAATAACTATTTCAGCGTCTTTATCTTATGGGATGTTATTGTTTTATTCATATATTTATTTACCAAAAATGGTGAACACTTGTCGGCGATGAAGTTTATGCCATTAAAAAAGACAGAGTGTATTTATATTTTAAGTCGAATACGACAGCCTACTATACCACTTGAAAATACAATGTTAAATCTTCCTAAATCGTCCGTGTATGCGATACAGCTGGGATAATAAGCGAAAGAGTCATATTTTCTGTGTATCTCCTAAAATAAAATAAGTCGCGCAATATATCATTAACAATGAGGTCGGTTTTTATTCTATATGAACATATGAAGCTCGCTGTTGTGACGTTAATAACTTGAGAGGTTACCTTCAGAAAATAACGAAGATTATATCTTATAGAAAACGAAACAACTTTTTTCAAGTAATGTTATATACCAGTCGTGATATTTTAATCAATATAAACTAATAGTTGTTATGAAATACGGTATTTTAGAACTTTCCTTTTTTCGTCATTCGTGGTGGACAGTCTCTTTAAGCATTAGTGACGCTATTTGAATTACGTACAGTGGTCAATGTTTCATATGATTATTTCCATATAAAATGGGTGGTATTTTTACACCCCAAAGTTAATTGTATGACACAGACTTATGATGATCAATTTAACAATATCTGGTGATAATCTTATTTATCTAAGTAGATTAACATTTTATTACAGATATTGTTATAATCAATGCGCGTTTAATTTGATTAAAAATCGGATACATTAACAACGCACCTCCAAATGATCGGTATACTGTTTAATTACTTTCCGTGGCATTCAGCATCATATGCAACAACTCTCTCTGTCTCTCTTATACCAAGATACATTCACTTATAAACCAGACATGAAGATTTAATACGCCAAGATGTAAATGGGTATAGAGGTGTGCTAGCTTACTACAATCAGGCTCTTGTCGTACTCAATAAAGTTTGAATAGATAAAACGGTATTTTCAAACGTGTTTATAGTCTAGTACTGACACTGGATGGATATATGGATGGGTGGATGGGTGGATGGATGGACGGATGGATAGATGGATGGATGGATGGATGGATGATGGATGGATGGATGGATGGAGTGATGGACGAACGGACGGATTGACGGACGGACGGATTGGAAGGACGGACGGAAGAACAGAAAAATCAACTACTGTTGTGGAGTCATTTTATACGTTGCGTATTTACGTATGAGTTTTTCTTACGTGATTGCGTGAAAAAAGGATGTCAACATTCGATTATTTTATTTTTAAATCTAAAACAGGATTATAATGGAAGAACCTTAAAAAAAAATCCGTTAATCGTACCGAAAATGTATAATCCTTACAATCAGATCATTCTAAGCAGTTTGGCATGCCCTTATACAAGATGTGCTGGCAAGCATTTCTCTCATGATAATATTTATCGAATCTCTTTGGTCGTATATGTGTGTTGTTTGAACAAATTTGGGCAGAATATTGACGGTTTCCCAACTGTGAACATGCATGGGGTTTTTACTGTTCGAACAAAACGTATGTTCGTAGTATACAACTCATTTTGTCGCCGAGGTCGTGGTTCCATTTTTGATAGTTTGTGCTTTATCATCTTGGCATATGTTTTTCAAAACAATAAGACCGTGTGTACCCAATATTATTGTCGACGGATATTAAATAGACAACAGCTTAAGGTGTGTGGTGTGTTACTCTCTTAGTGACTTAGCAGAGGGATGATGATTTTCACTGTTTTACAATGGTTTAACATTTACTACTTTCAATTTAACGACGTCTCGCATATATGAGACTCAAAACACATAAATGACGTGTTTTTGAACTTGTCTCTTAGTTAAAACACTCAAATTATTTTAGTTAAACGTATTTAGATACATCTTTAAACGCGTATCGAATCGGCGTAAAAACATCAAAGTAAATGTATAAGATTCTTTATACTGAAGATTTGTATATTTCTCTTTAATAGAGGAAAAAAGGGAAATGATTTATAATATCTTTGATTGCTTGAGAATTGGAATGAAAATGTCAATTGATATTCTAACTCAGCCTCGCATATTCAATATAACTGTTGAAACCAAAATTTTGTAGACACCAAGGATTATATGATCATTACACAAACTTATTTTGCAAAGTATGTTCAGCTTCGCTGTAAATCTAAACACATGCATTAAAGCCCCATTTACACTCAAAAACTACGAATAAATTTGTAAAACAAAGTTAACCCATAAAAAATCAGTGTTCCTTGTAGCAATAGCCAACATTTCAACGCTAGATGTGGTCTGGTAATATAGATTTAACAACATACAAAATGCTCTTTTTTGGTGTTTTTTTGTGGTACAATATATTCAACACATGTTCATGTACCAATTGAGTGTTGTTGTGTCGTATGAATAGATGTCGTAGCGGCAAATTAAAATGGAAAATATTGTACCAGAAAACAAATAAAAAAGAGCATTTTGTATCTTGTTAGATATATGTAACCAGACGACATATATCGTTAAAAAATTAAGCTATTTCTATAAAGAACACTGATTAATAATGGGTTAAGTTTATTTTACGAAATATTTGACGAAGCATTCGTTGATTTTGAGTGTAAATGGGGCTTTAACCAATAACAAAATCATTAAATTGTGTTTTCAACCATCAGAATGACAGGCCAGTTGAGGGATTCAGATAAGACACAACTGGAGCAATGGATTGGTCAAGGACAAAAACAGTTTACCCTGCTGTACAGTGCTACCAAGGATGGTTGTACGTCACAAAAGTTCCACGAGAAATGCGACTACCAGGGCGCCACAGTCACCGTGGTGTACAATGAGGTGGGATCCGTGTTTGGAGGCTACACTTCTGCAAGCTGGGCTGCTAGCGTAACTAGTGTTACACGAGATGACAAGGCCTTCTTGTTCCAACTGCAGTTTTCCGATAAAGATACATTTCGGAAATTTCCAGTTTCAAATGCAGCGTACAGCATATATTCACTTGCCTCTAATGGACCCATTTTTGGTGCGGGTTCCGGACATGATATGAATCTATTCTCCGGCACTATAAATAGCAGCGGCGGGTTGTTTCAGTTGAACAGTGGTTTTGCATTTGGTGCAAACTACACGATGTCTGGAGTATCAAACTGGAACGATATTCATAACGGAAACATGAAAATGAAAGAACTTGAAGTATACAGTATAGCAGGTTTGACTTTTTATGTTTTACTTTCCCATCCCATACAATATTATATCCTAAGGACCATAGTATATATATTTATGTTGCATTGTATTTTTCAATTCAATTCGAATCCGTTTTATTCCATTATAATATTCTATTATATTTTATTATATTATATTTCTGTTATTTTCCACTGTGACGAGCTATGGATAACTACTTGTTCTATCACTATTACTTCCTTCATGTATGCATTTTCTTTCTTTTTTCTCAGTTAAACCGTTTATGTCAGAGTCCAAAAAGCAGGAATGGAGGAAAGTTCCGGAATGGAATAAGAAGGTTTGTTATTTGATTCGTAAATAGTATATGCAGTAAAGATCGTTGAATTAAGTAATACGGGGCTATAGAAAACACAGGTGGCTACTAACTAAACGCAAAATAATAATGAACCGCTCACTGATTACGGATTCACGCTTTCTGCGGTTCGGCGTCAAATGCAGTCTTGCTTATATATTGTATGTTTTCAATTTACATAAAAACACCGCAATACTTGTAATTATATAGCTAGTACAAGAGCTGATGCAAGAAGTGCAGTCTATTAAACCAAATCCGATAATGAAGATTCAGGATTATCGCATCGTTCTCATCGGACCCGTCGGTTCCGGGAAGTCTAGTTTTTGCAACACCGTCAACGCGGTCTTTAGAGGACGAATCACTCAGAGGGCAATTTGTGGAGACGGAACGCATAGCATGACTACTGCGGTATGGTGGTTGTAGTTGTACAATTACATAGTTTATTGTCAAGCTCGACATTTAGAGTATTGTTTGTTATTAAAAATATTTTAGTTCACTTCAGTGTTTTTCTTTGTTAAAATAATCAGCTAGATTTCTGATTCTAACATGTCTCTTATGACAGCAATAATTATTGATTTGAATAATGCACAAAACATATCTTCATTCACTATAAAAAAAACAAAATGAACATAATTCTGGGATATCGTACGGATACACGGTGTTAAAGCGAAATTAACGCATTGAAGTCGCAAACATACAAGAGAATAAAATGCATACCCATGATTTTTTTTTTATATTTGTTCTTCTTAGCTCCGAATTAATATTGCCATCAAAATTGGTTTTTATAATACGCCATTTTAGTTTAAAGCATGGCGTTAAGCAAAACGCACAAATATACAAAAACAAATCAAAATAAATCGCAAAACATCGCGGCTTATAAATCTCAAATATAAACACATTCATATATCGAACAAATGTAACAGTTAATGAACATATTGATTTCCGCTGCTATACTTTCAGTACAAGCCATATCCAGTACAACATAATCGTGAATCAACGCTCCGTATGAGACTGTGTGACACGAGAGGCCTGGAGGCGGATTTGGGTCTTGACATCATGGAGTTCACATACTTGTTGAATGGTCATATCCCAGAGAACTACAAGGTAAGTGTACTCTTGGATTATCAATCGTTCATAAGCATCATTTCTCTTTGGTACATGTAATCATTAGTGCAAATGCGTCGTTAAGACTTATCATTGTCATTCTTCTCTTTTTGTTAACAATGTTTCTTTGAAACGGACCTAACAGTTATAATATCAGCAGGAGTTTGTTATGTTTCAGTTCATTACATAAGGTTTATTTTTATAATGTGAATCTGTGACACATTTAAAAAAAAAAGTATGCTTCGGACAAAGTGTTGGGTACTTATTTCATAAATTTTACTTTGACCTTAAAATCAGGCATCGATCTTGAACACAGGGACCTGCTTTTTGTGTGCGACTACTCTGTATCATTAAAAGCACTCGAACAATGAATTAGAAATTTGACATTTGACTGTAAATTGTGACCTTATCCTGGGATATAGGTACTTGGTTCTTGCTCACTTATATCCGTCTCATCATTTGGATCACTTCTGCCTAGTTATTTGAAAATTCCGTCTATGGTGTTGAAAATACCTCAATTTGTCATTGGCCTTGAATTGTGACCTTGACATTCGAACAAGTGACTTTGTTCTTCCTCCGTCCCCACATGCTTATCACTTTGGCAAATTATATGAGAATTCATTGTATGCCGTTCCTAAATTTTACCTCTTACATTGAATTGTGACTTAGACCTCGGATCTTGGGAACTGGTTCATGCGCTCTACACTTAGTCGTATTATTCATATCACTTTTTCTATGATATTTGCAAATCCATCTATTCAGGACCAGTAATAATCTGGATAAAGTATCCAAGTACAAATTTTCTAAAATTGACCTTTGACTTCATACTTTGGCATTGGACTTCCATCCAGATTCTTGTGTGCGACACTTCGTCTCATTATGCTGACCACTTATTGAGAATTCATTCATGCTGGACAAAGGTATGCTCCGGACATATAATTCCAGACGATGCCCGCTTCCTAACCGCCCTCCCCCACACCACCGCCGTCTTTTCATAATACGCCCGTGTATGGGTCTGTTTCGGCCTAATTTAGTCTTAATATTAGCCTTTTAAATACCTAGGTCATTATAAAAAATCAGTTGAGGTCTAAAAAAGGTTACAAGGTTGAATTGCGTTTTATGTTCTTCCATTTGAACTCATGTGAGAGCTGATGGGTGATTTTAGCCCTCGAGTTTGTTTATATTAAATCAGATGGTCGTTTTTCATTTGTGTCGAACAGCTCAAATACAACTGGACAGCAATTCAGTTTAAAGTAATTGTAGAGATTGTTCATGTATAATCCCATTCATAAACAATTTACATCTGTTGTTATGTGTTGGTTGCCTCCTTTTGTCTTTTAATATTACTTGTCTTTTTCTGGATTGTTATGCCAACTGCACATTTGCGAAACAAGTATTATGCTTTTTTGGTAGATATTCATCCTATTTTTTTTCAGTTCAATGCTGAGAAACCGATTGCTTTTAACGATCCTGTTTTTGTGACGACGCCAGGATTACAAGACAAAGTTCACTGCGTGGTGTTTGTGCTCGATGCATCGGGGATACAAAAGCTTGACCCCAAAATCATCGACAAAATCAAACGTTTTCGGATTGAAGCCACGCGGATTGGTACGTGTATGGGCTTTACTCTATATCAATGTTATTCCAAATCAGAACGTTTAAATGTATATATTATAAGCACATTTTGTACTCACATTTCCACTTGATTTATGTGAACCTTTATTTTAACAAACATTCTAAAAGCTCAATATTTTCATGTGCAACATACAACGTGTTTTATTAGGCTCAAATTTAGAAGAAAATACATATTTACTTATTTCTCTCCATATACACAGATGTTCCTCAAGCACTCCTCCTGACCAAAATTGACATCGAAGACAAAGCAGTGGGTCATAATTTAGAGACGGTATACTTGAGCTCAGTTATTGAGAAAAAGGTAATGGAAGTCTCTGAAATGCTCGGCTTTCCAAAGAATAATGTGTTTCCGGTGAAGAACTACGAACACGAAGTGATGCTGGATGAAGGGGTTAACATCATGGCTCTTCTTGCGCTTAGGAACATCATGTACTTTGCTGAGGACTTCATGGACAATCAAAGTACTGAGAGCTCTGATTGTCTTGATGAAGACAAGGAACACGATTTTGAAGCTGCTTCAGAATCAATTTAATTATGGACACCTAAATACAATATAGACTGAGATAGAGCTTATATACGTTGACCTTTGTCCTCTATCGGTAATTGAAACACTTTTTGTTTTGCTTTTATTTATAATCATGCATTGTTAAAAATGTTTATATATTAATGTATCCGCGTTATTAGCTGTACCATTCTTTGTCGATCTGTGTCCTCCGCAGCCATTTTTAACTCTTAGTTGACGTCAGTTATTATTCTGTGACAGTTTTTAGATGTGTAATTCGGTATTGCGGAGGCATGATTGCTATATACTATCGCACTATCGCATTGTCGCCCTCTGGATTTTAATGTGTAACCACGATGGCCCTAACGGTATTCTACGGAATACCGTGGCGACAATGCGATAGTACGATGGCGTCAATGCGATAGTACGATGGTGACAATGCGGCAATGTGACAGTACGATGATGACAGTGCGACAATACGATGGCGACAATGCGAAAGTACGATGGCGATAATACGATGACGACAGTACGACAACGCGAAAGTACGATGGCGACAATGCGATAGTCATATCGTACTGTCGCCATTGTATCATTGCATTGTCGCCATCGTACTATCGCGGTATCGTACTGTCGTCATCGTATTATCGCATTGTCGCCATCGTACTATCGCAATGTCGCCATCGTATTGTCGCACTGTCGTCATCGTACTATCGCATTTTGGTCTATCGCATTCCGGTACACATGCGCACAACGTATTTTTCCTAGATAGAGCCACTTATAAAAATACTTAACATTTCGGAATACCTTACATCAATACCCATTCTATAACTAAATAAGAATTTGATTTCATTATAACTGTAACCTCTTTCAAAGTACATCTTTATAAAGTCATCTATTTTGTTTCTGCAATAAGAATAGTTTGTGTACCGGAAGGTGATAGTCGACAATGCGATAGTACGATGGCGACAATGCGATGATACGATGACGACAGTGCGACAATACGATGGCGACAGTGCGATATGAACGATGGCGACAATGCGACAGTACGATGACGACAATGCGACAGTGCGACAATACGATGGCGACAGTGCGATAGTACGATGGCGACAATGCGATAATACGATAATACGATGACGACAGTGCGACAATACGATGGCGACAGTGCGATAGTACGATGGCGACAATGCGACAGTACGATGACGACAATGCGACAGTGCGACAATACCATGGCGACAGTGCGATAGTACGATGGCGACAATGCGATAATACGATGACGACAGTACGAAAACGCGAAAGTACGATGGCGACAATGCGATGATACTATGGCGATAGTACGACAATACGATGGCGACAGTGCGA
>VMBQ01003460.1:42944-108347 GCA_007657795.1 Dreissena rostriformis
TACCTGCCTATCCGTAGGGCCTTCACGCTGAATCATATGTAGCTCTCAAGAGGGTAACCGATGAAACTTCGGATGCAGACTCATGACTGTACATGTTACAACATTACATATGAAAACAGATTTAGACACACACATTAATTTGAATATGTAAACATTGTGACTGTCACTTGTTCAATTTTACTTATAAACGAAAGGCAGTACAGAAATAAAAACGAGCCACGTTTAAATTATCTATATAAACATCTAAACAGCACTATTTTTAACTGGAACTTTGGTTATATGATGAACTCTAACGAAACCACAACAATAACACTCAATGTTTGTGTCGTCCGAAATCCGAAAAATATGTACACTACAAAAACAAGACGATTAAATAAAATATGCACATTCAAATAAAAAACTATTAAATACAGTATTACCTTTGCTATTATTCCCACTTATTTAAATCAAAAATCGTTTCAATCTCAGTGAAATAAGTAATAAACCCGCTCGCAAACAATAACAGGGTCAAAGATCGGATAAGTACCACGTATCACGTGGGCGGACTACTTTCAACCCGTATTTCCCCCGAGTCGATTATTTTATTTTTTTTTCGTTAGTGGCGACCAGGTGAAAGATGTTTGTGCAGTGGACCTCCTTTGTAGTGCTGGTTATACGGCTCGCATTGGGTAAAATATTATATATGTATTAATGTAATCCGGCGGTTTAATTTGACCTTCCAATTTTATTAATGTAGCGGAATAAGAAGATACCCACAACATTGAACGGGGAATTTCCACATATGTTTTACCATAACAAAGATTGTAAAATAAAATCATCTGAATTATCATTTGGTTATTTAAACAAAACGTATAATTGAGCTCATTGGGTCATTTTCGACCTGAAATGGCTTGAAGTCAACCGGGGGTGAATAGAAGCCGATTCATGTCACCCTGGGGTGACTTCAAGCCGACGCTAGTAACCCCTGGGTGACTAGAATCGGCTTCATGTCCGCAGGGTGACATGAATCGGCTTGAAGTCACCCTAGGTTGACAAGAATCGGCTTCTAGTCACCCCGGGTGACTTTCGGGCCATTTCAGGTCGACAATGACCCACTGAGCTATTATAGAAAGTATGTTGTGTCGGCGAGTTATTGCCTTCCCTTTATTAACTCTGCCTATTGTTAATTATTGTAAGGAAGAGATTCGCCAATTTGTAAGAATATTTTTTATTAAGTATTTCATCCTTATAATCTTTTAACTTTGTTTTTAAAACGTCGCTCGGAAAGGTTAAATACAGTCCATATACATTTAGCAGCATTGCTGTTTTTATGTTTATATCTTTCTGTTGTTATGTTGTTTCAGTCGTCATATGCGTACAAAGACATTCGTGTTCGCAAGCGTATGGTCTTGAAAGAGAATGTAAGTGAGTTTGCGTATTTTTTTCAATACAATTGAAGAAAAAAAGCAGCAAAATACTATATAACAACATAAACAAACTTACTATTATAATCATCTTAATTTTAAAAAATGCACAAAAAACGTCAATGAAATTGACAACAAATGTACTTTGAATTCAAGAAAAAAAACATACGAGCTATCATAAACAAATACTCGCATTTATTTCATGCTAAGTGATGCATTAGAATTGATGGAGGAAATATATTTCAAATATTTTTATGTTTCTGTATTCTTAAATGATACTACCTTTACAAAGTTAACATTTATATGAAATATAGTTTTGCTTCATGTCATTCCATCAAAAAGACTCTTATATAAAGATATGTTAGTGTTGATAGTACAGTTACAAGTCACAAATAATTATTCACACTTATATTAAATGTGAACATATTAACATCATGAAATGCCTTACGTATCAATTGTCATGGCTTTTAGGTATTGTCAGAAGCGTTTGACCAATATGGGATTCAGATATCTGGAGGCGTTAATAAAACCCATGATATATTGGAGCTGTACATCTTGGTTCAAACGTAATTTTCAAATCCATGCCCTACCACTACGAACATTTTTGAGTTTAATTTGCAGACTTAATCTCATTTTTGCTCAACTTCCGAGATGAGTCTTATTAATAAAATAATAAGATCACTACACAAAATACAAATCTCATTTATTGTTTAACTTAACAGAGTCTCAAATGTTGAGGCATCTCAGACACGTATTTGAGGCTTTCAAGTGACAGACATAGCTTTAAGGGACGTGTTCATGTTTTGGTAAATTAACAAAATTAAAAAAAAAATGTTTCAGATCTGCAAATTTTCATTTTTGTTATGATAATTGCTAGGAAACAGTAATACTTAACATTAACCATGCTCTTAAATATCCATTATGTACATTTTTTTGACGATTTAAAAACCCGAAAATTGTAAAGCGTTACAAACGCGAAACGATTGAATAATTTGGAGAGTTCTATTGTTATCTTTATATTTTGTGACATAACGAGGATTGCTAGACTTTGACTCCAAGGGTCAGTGGTTCGAGTCCCGGTGTGGATTACTTTTTTTCTTTCTTTAATTTTTCTTCTTCTTCTAAACTGGAGCTTATTAGTTCCGATGTTTACATTTATGAATTTAAAGCATTTAATGACAAACTTCAAAAGTGCCAAAATCTGTGAACATGTCCCTTAAACAATGCATTAATACATGGCTACCATTATAAAATAGTAACTTTTAAAAAAACAAAATGATAAAGTACCTGTGAAATCAGGAATTGTTATTTCCTCTGATTTAGCCAACAATCACCAAAGATTGAGAATATTTAAACAGAGGAGGTGATTTGCTAGTAAGACCACAGACCTACTTTAGGCACATTCTTGAACGTCGCATTATTTTATCATGACACTTCATGACCAACCTTTTCGTTAAACAGATCCGTTCACAGTTCATACTTGTTTAACTTGAATACAACAGCATTAGTTATAGAAAAAAAATCTTTCCTCTCATTACTGATAAAATATTTCACGGTATTTCCCCATAGTCAAACAAATATCATCAATATCTTCGTAAACTCTGATATATATTTTAATAATAAAATAGTGTATGAATAACTCGAATTACACATACAAACACAAATGTTTATGAACATAAACGTTTGCAGAATATACTTATACATATATTATTGCGTTGTTTAACAGACAATTTCACCAACAAAGGTATCCGATTGGTGGGTGGAAACAGCGAACTAGAAGGACGTGTTGAAATAAGAATTAATGGAGTGTGGGGGACAATTTGTTATAGCTGGTTTGACTACAGCGATGCAGATGTTCTGTGTAGGATGTTGCACAACAATCTAAGGTAAGCAAATACATTGTTTACATGATGTTAAGTGATTTTTTTTACAACCGAAACACATGTCGTGCACGCAAGCTTTATCAAATGTATACCTCATATTGAAGCATTGGCTGAAATAAAATCGGAATAATCTAGTACTCTAAACATTTTCTTAATTCTTATTTTCGGGATTTTGTTTCTATCTGATGATGTGTAAATGAAAGATACGTTTATATTTAGTTAGAAATACACACATAAGCAACAAGTATGCTTGTTTCTAAAATAGTGTATGTCTTGTAATAATTCCAATAACTTATCTGCAAACTAAACATTTTGGGAAAATTGTGTGCAATATCGGTCTAAATCTTAAATATACGTGCTCATTATATTTAAACTGTGATCGTTTTTTTACTAAATAAAATTGTGTTTATGCAAACAGTGCCTTAGAATTCTACAGGGACGGACAATATGGTGTAGGCACAGGCCCAGTATTCTACAGAGATCTGCATTGCATAGGATCCGAAGAAAACGTTCATAACTGCTCTAGCGAAACTGGCGAAACATGTTCACACGGTTTCGATGTAGGGTTGATGTGCTCAGGTGATGCATGTATAAGATGTGTATTGTTTGTAATTGTTTTCACCGTTTAAGCATCTTTGTTATACGAACATATATTCGATCTAAAAAAAAAGCTATTCAAGAAAGGAATATGAAAATAATATGAACTTTATTTTACTGTAAGAAATCGGCCGATTTAAGTGTTTTAAATTTATGACATATAAGGTCAAACACGTTTACAATTCAAATTTTATAATTTAAAAAATTCTAAACATTTACCTTGTTGTATACTAATCAATCACCAGGATGTCCACGATTGGAACAACGACATAATGGTGTCCTTGAACATGTCAACATCACCAGCGAAGGGGATGTGTACATAGGCAACTGTGACAATGAAACAAGTACATTCCAGTTCTTGTATAAATGCAATCTAAACGGTACATGGGAAGAATATGGAACAACATGTGGGCCACTAGGTATAAATAACTCTAGCTATCGATTCTATAGCTTAATAACGGTTTAAATCTTATGTGCTAGTATATACCGATTTCAATGCGGGTTTACGGTTTTTCCCGTGTGTTACCTCCACGAGAACAAGCGAGGAGCTTCACGTGCTCACGTGAAGAGTCGAACGTTCGCACGTGATTGATGAAAAAATATATTTCGGATGTTGCCTCCGTGCAAATGCACGTAAAGAATTCCCCACTAATTTGTGTAGGTTCGTTCATACCATACATTGATCCGATTTCTGGTTCTGCAACAAATATACGATCAGCGAAGTGCTAAGGATTTCTTGGTTTACATGAATATCAATAGAAATAAGCCCATAAACACCGTTCGATCAAATTAATCCTATTATGTTATTAAAATTGAAATTGTGTTTATATGCTAATAGAAGAAATGTTTACATGCTTCGACTAAAACAAGGCAATTTAAGGCACGCTAATTTGATTTGTTTTAAACAAATAGACTTTTAACAGTTTAAATAAGAATTTGAACACATATGCTTAAAGTTAATATTTATATTTCTTTTAAAAGCGTGTTTTGTACTTATGAGATCAATGTGCTATGAAAAGAACACCAAGTCGACTATGAAGATTAACATACAATTCACAATTGATTCTATTGTGTTTGTTATTTGTTTTAATAAAACAAAAAGGTAATGGATTTGCGTGAAAAACGATATAAATGTTTGGTAAAAAACTACATTTTTTCCTGAATGGGACTTAAATCTGTTTTTCTTTCATCTCATTCAACTTTCATTGTTCATGGTTTTGTTGTAGATAAAGTATTGTCAAATGTCTACAATTTATGAGAGAAAAGTACTTCTTCAAAAGAATGTGCATGCATGTGTCGTATAAAACTTGACTGTCTTGTAAAGAACGCATTACAGTGAATTCACCGTTTACTTTTTTTAAATCATCTAGTGATTGGATAAAAATAGCAAACGCGAATAGAGAACCTTTTATGACTACTATACAATCGATTTCCTTATCGAGGAAAACAAGACTATTGATCACCATTCACAAATGCCATATGACAAGATTAAAATAAAATGATAGTGGTAAGAAATAATTATAACTTTATATTTACTTTCAGATATCAAAAGTGTTAGATTAGTAGATGGAGTGGGCCTATATGATGGAGGAGTGGAGGTCCTTTTGGGCGATGTTTGGGGTCCGGTGTGTCGACTTGGCTACCACATTAAAAACTACTTTTTTTATCCCTATCATGGCTATGATCCAGAAGTGTTTTGCCGAACGCTCGGATTAAGGTAAGTTTGGGATATCAAGCATTTTATATCTAAAATAGTTGAATAGCATTTAGTCCTTTAATACAAGTTAGCAGCTTTTTTGCATTAAATCGGCGAAACAAATCAGTTAGATATGTACGTGGTTTCGATATCATATACAGGTATTTAAATGTCCCCTTTAGTTAAAGGGGCTATGTCATTTAAAAGGACACCGATAGGAAAATGTCTTTAAAAATGGCATAACATAATAGAGGACACAACTCGCAATATAAATTAAGAAACAAATCAAGCATTCTAAGATACAAATCATTTTATAGTATGGGATCTGTTTGTTTGGCCTTTTATATTGACATGTTGAAGTCATTATTGTGTGCATTCTATATATCCATAGTTAAGACAGGTTTTTTTTCCAAGCATGATAGCGCAGTTTGTTAAAGCGATGACTTCTGTTATTTCTTCTTATGTCTCCGAAGTAACTTATTAGATACCCGATTTTTTTTCTCAGATTTTTAATAATTCGTTTCTTTAAATTTCTCATTTTTTGCTATTGTATAGTTAATGAATTTACTTAATATATTTAAGTGAAGCGCAATTTCATAAAAAGATAATCTACAGTGCAATGGGAATCCTGTTATTCCTAGTCCCATACACGATTGGCAAAATAATGCATGGACTTAAGACATGTTATTTTTCGTCGTGTTCACACGTTTGTTGTAGGTTTGCTAATGAACACTGGAGACCACTGACAGGAGCAGCATCCCAGCTCTCGTGTCCTCCCGGGGCGGCTCATGTAAATGCTTGCAACTTCACCAGGCTGAATACGAAATGTTATAACCAATTAGGTGTTTCCTGTAAAGGTAGACGTACCTTTGTAACAATGCAGCTCATAATTATTACATTTAGCATGAATATATGATACGTCCGTTAAGATATTATATAACATTTAGAGAGAGAGAGAGAGAGAGAGAGAGAGAGAGAGAGAGAGAGAGAGAGANTCATTCTTATATATGCTGATATAGTTCGAAAGTGCATGTTAAATACGTCGGGTTATAACGCTGATTACTCGGTGTAAACACAATAAGAACAAGGATTGATTAAAAAGTTTACATAGACTTTTTTGTAAAAAAAAAAGAGCGAGGCTAAAATGTTTAATTCTATGACTATTCGTTGTGTGATAATATATATTGTTTAATATGTGGTTGAGGGGCTATGTCAATATTTCAACTGGGTGGGGGAAGGATTAGTGAGACAGAAAGTCGTTTACTCTTTAATGGGGAGAGGTTGGCAATATTTACCACTTCTCGAAATATGCATATCAGAATAATTGTATTATACGGAAAAATGCATCGCTATGTGTACAAATGAATGGCTTCATAGTTGTTATTGTAGATAAATTTATTATTTTACTCCGAATATCTCGGTCGAATATTCAAAAACAGGTTCCGAATGTTTTGACGACGGAATATTTATAAAATGATTACATTTTCAGGTTTTCCCTTAAATATCAGCTCCACACAACTTGTAGGTGGATCAAGCAAGCGGGACGGTCGTGTAGAAGTGCATGTTGATAACAAGACCGGGACAGTTTGTCCGAACGACTTTGATTTTGAAGATTCTGAAGTTCTTTGCAGAATGATGGGATTCAAGTAATGATAACTATGATTCGATCTATTTAGTAATATTTTATCTCTTTTAGCATAGCATAGTGTAACATATATACAGTTAATATACGTGTAATAACCTAGTCAAGTACATGTAGCAACATAGAACAATGTTTATCAGATAAGTGTGGGTGATGATACTATTTACAAACGTACCACTATCAAGATTGAAGTATATAATGCACACGAGTATATAACTAGTACTAATACATCAATAACGTATACATTATAAACAGTGTATGCATAGCACATACATTATATTAATGAATATAATGTGATTGAATACAAAAATCATCATGATGACTCTCAATTATTGGTACCGGTATCTTAAAGCAAAAACGAAATGTAAGGACATGTGAAGTGTGATGTCATCTCGCTGTCAAAGCGATACAAAAACGTCCGTCGTGTACGAAAAAAAAAAAAACAAATTTACTGACGGAGCTCTTTTTTTATAATAACACAAACACATAAATAAACAATTATATTATCCACGCAAAATGGCGCAGATAACACGTTTGTGAATATGCTCCACATCAATAAGCTGATGTTATTCATTATAATTCTGTACACAGAAAGATGCTTCAGATTTTGAGTGGCTACATGAATGTCCCACATGTTGTAGGCAGTTCTCTTATAGAACATTACATAACATTACTGAATAAGTTCACATTTTTCATATTGTATTTCAAGTGCTACACTTTTAATATGATACAAAGAATCATTGCATTACACAGTGCATCCGCATTCTATGTGGACTACTGGTATAATACAACTGGTCTCCTACCAATGGTACGGGACATGAGCTGTAATGGCACTGAAGAACATATCAACCAATGCATCTACCACGTTCCCGATTTAGATAGCAAGTGTGCATCTGGTGCGATTTTGCTAGTATGTGCAGGTATGACTCAAATTAATAGAAATGATAATGAAATGTATTGAAATGTTTGTGTATCCCGTTCTTATTAAGAAAATGCTCTCATTTCAGAGTGCGGTAGGGCAAACATTTCACATGGTCAAATACAAATGTACAGCGATTCAACGAAAACATTAACAATTCGATGCCATTCTGGCAATCCAGACTCGGTTAATTACGTATGTGAAAACAATGGAACCTGGAGTTCAGATGCTAAGTGTAAGTTGTTTTCCGATTTTATGACTCAACAAACAACATTCAGGTCTAGCAATTGAAATTAGTTTTCCTAATGTTTTATATAAAGTATGCAATAAGAACGGGTATTTTGTCGGGGTAAGTTTGTCTTATACCAATTAATATATTCTGTTCATTAGAGGTCCAGAACAAGTTTGATTCATGTACGTAATATGTGCCTCGAAATTAGGAAATTCGTGGTTTATTGACTTGGGTAAAGAGCATATACAATGCCAAAAAATGATCACTGATACTATTTACATGTATTATTGAATAATTGTATTGCTTTATGTTGAGATATTTAGTTCCTAAAAGCGAAACTCCCCCAAACCCCAATAACACGAAAAACTAGGAATGGGTCGCAGAAACTGATACCCCAAC
Organism: Dreissena rostriformis; assembly: GCA_007657795.1. Taxonomy (NCBI): domain Eukaryota; kingdom Metazoa; phylum Mollusca; class Bivalvia; order Myida; family Dreissenidae; genus Dreissena; species Dreissena rostriformis. The sequence goes on from VMBQ01003460.1 coordinate 51,716, forward strand.
CACACATGGTTGGACAAAGTCATGATATGTTCTTCAGTGGACAGAAATACAAAGGCCATAATTCTGCCCAAACTGGTCGCAGTCAAAATTTCTTTCTATACGATTATATCCTCATTAAGGTCATTATAATGTGAAAGTTTTAGCGAAATTCACCCATAATTGAAATGGAAGAAAAGATTTGGGCCCATATATTCGATAGCGGAACAACCAACTATAGACCGTAATTCTGCAAAAACTCGTCACTGCCAAAATTCATTGTTTACGATCATCTACACTTTAAGTCATTCAACCGTATAAGCATCATCCAAGATCCAACCAACGATGCTTGATAAACCTTAAATTTGCACAATACACATTTTTATACTTAAAAAGAATTCGACAATATCGCATTCTTACACATGGTTAAGTTATAAGTACTTTGACTTGTATTTCTTTAGCCATTCTTCATTAATGTTTACACGAATTCAAAAAAGGAACAAAAACATAAATCATATTGCCAGCGGTTCAAATAAATCGGTTCTCAAAGTAGACTACACTTTAAACTAGCAATCGTTAGAAATAACAATTGCCTCAGAAACTATAAATCATAATCGCATTTTGAATTCACAAACCTTATACACGCCATTGACTTGAGTCACAGTATACTTTTGAAAAAAAAACTATCATGGATGGGACGATATACATAGTTTTGATATAACTCGCGTATACGTTTGGTTTGGTACAGGTTTGGCTCGCGCTTATGTTTATGCATGAATTGAATATAGCCTTTACTTAAATTCGCACCGAAACTTTTTTAATCGATTTAATTGTACCTGAATTACGTATTCTGCTATTACATCATTAAAGTCGTTAAAATCGTTCTTGAAAAAGGAACAAAAATGCAAATATAGAAAAGGTCATCTCATTCATGTACATAAACATCCTCATGTGTATTGTTGTGAAATCTCCACTATTCTGTGCAGATTTGTTCATACGACACATAGTTGCAACTTGATTTCTGCAATACATACGAGAAAACGTGTCTGCGTAAACTGAGCTGTAATAATTCGATTGAAGTAAAAAAAAAATATAGTCAAGTAATTTTATTAAACTCATTTACCCGTTTATATAAATGTGTTTGTTTCAGATTGTAAAAAAGTTGATAATAAAAGCATATATACTCGCTTTAAGGTACATTAAACGCGTTTACCAAACGGCTTTGACCTTAAAGTCTAATACCACACTAAATAAATGTTTTGTGTTTATAATAAACGTCAACATTACGACTATTGGTGTATAACTGAAATTTAACAGACGTCACGGCATCAAAAAACACATTTAAAAGAGGTATTGACACGCTTCTTTCACCTTAATCGTGTACACATTTTGTTACAACGTTCCACTCGATCTCTCGATACAACCAATCAAAACACCACAATTGTGTAATCTTCCATTCCTTAAACAGCTAACATGATACAAATTGCAGCATGTTACTTTATTTAACTGTATAATGTTTTATTTGTCACATTATTTTTGTCATAGTATGCTACACTCAAACATCTATAGATGTTGTACAATCTTTGGTTCAATTAATTAAACAATATCAGGTAACAGAAAAACTATCAGTCTTGACTATAGATCAAACAGTCGTGTATCCATACCTCTTTAATTCTTCAAAGTACATAATGTGATAATATATAAGTCACATTACGCATTTTTAGTTATAATTTTGTCTTTAATACCAAATTCAATGACAATATATGAAAAACGCGAGTGTTTGGTATATTATTTCAGATATTGTATTACATTATTAACATATAAAGGGATGACATTTGTTTTTTCGCTTTTGTCACAGGCGAACCATTAATAATCCAGGACATGCGTTTAGTTTATGGATCAACTTCATATCTTTACTTTGGACGAGTGGAGTTGAAAATCAATGGCACTTGGGGGACAATTTGTAACAGCCTGATTGGATTGAATGAGGGAAATGTGTTATGCAGAATGCTAAATGCAAGGTTTAGTATCTTAATAACCTGATAAATTGTAAAGAGCTTATAGCGTTATTTTTAATTAAAGAAATTCAATAAGAGGAAAGAGTTCCGCTGGACTGATATTATTCATTTGTAATGACAATAACGAGCAATTATATGTTAAACAATATTACATTGCTATAATGATTCATGCGGTCTTGTTAAACTCTTCTTCAGTTACCACACGTACGGTTGGTTTGGCGAAGGGTCTGGAAAGATACACATGGCGTCTCTTGATTGCACTGGCTCTGAGAAAGATGTCAGCGAATGTTCGTTTCATTCTGCACATACCTGCACGCACTGGAGCGATGTTGGCATTTTTTGCAATGGTAAACTACAGCTATGTCGATAAAAAGATAACGTGAATGTCATAACTGTTTGCTGTTTTCTTAATGGATTAAAAATTAGAGATACAAATGATTACATAAGACTTACGTGCATAATCCTACCAGAAGTAAGAAACAAACGTTTAAGCCCTGTTTTGTCCTTTTTAAATATGTATGTCAGTAATCAAATATTGGATTGCAGTCGGATAGCAATCAGTTAATACAAATAAAAAAATATAGTTAATAATATTAATATATGAGAGAACTTAATGGTCATAAATACCAAGTGTCCTAATCATATGCCCCAAATATCCCAAAACTGATACTTTCTATACATATAGGGATTTAAGTACGTTTAATACATATAGGGATGAAGACACAAATATAACATAAATAAAATACTTTTACATATCTCTAACTAATAATTTTCCTCAAATACCAACAATACAAGGGGTTATAAGTGCAAAATGTGGTCTAAACACTTGATTTCACCTTTCCAGTTCCAAGCAATAACATCAATGATGCTCGTTTATTGAATGGAACGAGCAGGTTTGATGGTCGCGTTGAGCTGCTTTCAAATGGCGCATGGGGATCAGTCTGTGACAGTTCCTTTGAGGCATCCTATGGCGAAATATTGTGTGGAATGATGAACTTAACGTACGTATTTCCAAACAAATCTGTTGTGTGTTGTACGTACGAGTGTATAGACCTTTTTTATTTATAAACTTTTGCTAAACTTTTCTGATCGCTTTAGTTCCTTTTTGCTAAATACGATCGTTTGAAAGTACATTTACGATAATACAGTGTCAGAAATTGTATGAGATTTAATTGGTTACGTCTTGCATTAAAAGATCTAGTCTACGTGTTCTTCCTGAACTACTAAATGCGGGATATTTTACTCCTGTTTACTATCATATTGCTGTGGTTACAGAGTTGACAAAGTGCTGATGACTTTGTTTGTGGGCAAACAATTCACTTATGATATTTAAAAAGTATATTCAACTAGTACGTTAAAAAAGTTCAGCAGATTTCGAAAAGAAAAATACCAGACAGGATAAGATATTTAACAAATAACTAGAGTGGAAACCCTCGTGCAATTGCAAGACATTAATTCAACTATGCTTTATTCTACTATGTGTATATGTTGTTTTGTTTTGTGCCGTACTGTACCGTTTTGGCCATTGGTTCCTTGCCATAAATAAAGGACCACGAAGGTGTGTATGATAGAAATGCAATACTGCTGCAGCTTCTGGAGTTTGACTTCTTTATATTTAATTGGTGTTTGGCATACACAATGCATTGATTGTGCTAACAGTGTTTTTCGTCAATATGACTAAAGTAAATCCCCATAATGACCAATCTACTGCAATAACACAAGAGAATTATGGCACGTTATTATCACACAAATCCTTAACTAATCTTTCAACAGATTCTGGATAATACTGTTCAAAGATATGTACGTAACATTTTTCAATTAGACTTGTAAACAACTTTAAAAGGTTTAAAATCAAAACATTAAATAGATTACCCCAGCATTGCAAAAAATAGTTAGAAAGATTTATTCTTATATATCCTCACTTAATAAAGTGATGTGAATGCGATTTATTTTAAGACATACGTTATACATATATTAGTAAAGAACCATAATGGTACTAGATTCTAGAAATTGGGTTTATATAACTAATTGTGTACAATTTGGCATAGTAAAATTCAATACAAGAACACATGGAAAGACATTCTTATAAATTAAACTCATTGATTGATACTTTTCTTGTATTATTGAAGGACTGCACTTGTGGCACGTTTTGCTTTTTCATTTAGCTATATAGAACGTCTTGACCCTGGAGCCGGTGTTGGACCCATGCTTCTTCATATATTAAGCTGTCCAAAAATGGCGAGTCATATAAACAATTGCTCCTGTAATTATCACCCATATTATTGCCCTTACGATCGTGCGACATCTTTGGTTTGTTCAGGTGTATTTATTTAGCGAATCGTTAAAAAATGTTTTAAATAAAAACTTATTCTCATTAAAATACATGTATGTGAATTTATTTCAGAATACGTGTTGTGCTATTGTAGCAAATCGTACGTTAGTTAACAGTTTGCTCGTCATTCGAAATTTTCATTGATACGTAAATAATTCGTTATTCTTCTGAAACATACGTTTATATTGTAAATACGATTTTTAGAATGTCCCGTATTGAATGTGACCGGAGGAAATTTGACATACAGTCAACTTGGTACGACAGCTACACTAACATGTGACCTTGGATTATATTCAAATCTTACTGTATTCCATTGCCTGAACGGGACATGGACATATCCGAGCGCGATATGTTTGCCAAGTAAGCAGACGCTTGGAATTGGATTTAAGCATTAGTTATGTGGTTTTATGAGATGTAACAATATCATAGTCATAACGACATTTGCGTGTAACAAATAATAAAATAAATATTTGTATAAAGACTTCCTGGCAGCTGTCTACCTCAGAGTTTAACGATGTTTAAGACTACTTAAGAATGCTTAGTACATTCACGATCATGTTAAAAGAAATAATGTAATATTGTAACCTGTTGCTCGAGCGTCCGGTTGTAAGAATGGCTCTTGGCACAATTAACACATAACAACATCAAAAATACCTATGGGCATTTACTTACTATATTCTTCAACTTTACGTGCTTTAATTTAAGAAAAAAACAACACAATAATTATTATTTTCACAATCACTTGTAAAAAGATCAAAACTAAAATGAATACAACATACTTTTCAAAATCCTTAAGTAATAATCCATGCCTGACTCTGAACAATGTGTATTGTGTTTCCTATTCATGAACACTATAAGCGACTTCCGGTACAGTACTATACAAAACATTTGGTATATGAAATACCAAAGTCGACCTTATACACTGATCCAGCAATCATTTATATCAAATGTGTAGCAGCAATCAAGTAAAAAAGTAAGTGTTCGAAGATTGCAGTATACATAGTTCCGAATTAAATCTCGAACAAGAGGCAATTGGAATCATTTGAAACTAATCTTGGAGACTCAGTCAAACAATTTTAACATTATTGATTTCTAGCAACGCGGACTATTTGGAGTTGGAAACATGTTTAAATGTCTCTTAGATAGCAGGGTTAAGCCAGTCAGAGCACCTGAATTTTTATCAACAATCTAAATATGCAGTATTTTTCTTTTCTTTTTTTGTCGAGGGTGTTATCCCTTTGACGGCATGAGTCGCACCCACTAAATTCAACTCAATCTCGCCATTTTAAACTACGCCCACATCTGGGCAAACTTACCATTCAGTCAAAATCAGACCTTGTCGTTGATAATGCATAAATTTGAAGACGAATGCTTAAATTGTGGTAAACTACTGCTATTTCGTTTAAAAAGATAAAATGAATGTCAAAAATGGTTGCTGTTTTTCTTATTGAATTTTGAATGAGAAATACAAATAACTACATAAGATCTTATATGCACAATTTTACCATCAGTAAAAAATAAACGTTTAAGCGCTGAATAAAGGAGCTGAAATGTCTTTTTTTAATATGTTTGTCAGTAATCATATATGGGATTGCAGTCGGATAGCAATCAGTTAATACAAATGAAAAAATAAATTTTTATGAGAGAACTTAATTGTCATAAATACCAAGTTTCCTTATCATATGTCCCAAATATCCCAAAACTGATACTTTAAGTACCTATATGGATTCAAGTACGTTTAATACATATAGGTATGAAAACAAACATATAACATAAATAAAACACTTTAAACTATCTCTAACTTATAATTTACCTTAAATACCAACAAAGCAAGGGGTTATAAGTACAAAATGTGGTCTAAGCACTTGTTTTCACTTTTCCAGTTCCAAGCCAAAGCATCACCGATGCTCGGTTATTGAATGGATCGAGCAGGTTTGATGGTCGCGTTGAGCTGCTTTCAAATGGCGCCTGGGGATCAGTTTGTGACGTGTCCTTTGAGGCATCCTATGGGGAAATATTGTGTGGAATGATGAACTTAACGTACTTTTTCCAAACAAATCTGTTGTGTGTTGTACGTACGAGTGTATAGACCTTTTTATTTATAAACCTTTGCTGAAATGTGTACACATTCTGACCACTTTAGTTCCTTGTTGATCAATACGATCTTTTGAAAGTACATTGACGATTACACAGTGTCAGAAATTATATGGCATTTAATTGTTTACCTCTCGCATTAAAAGATCTAGTCTACTGTTTCTTCCTGAACCACTAAATTTGGTATATTTTACTCCTGTTTACTAGCATATTGCTGTGGTCACAGAGTTGACAAAGTGATGATGACTTTGTTCGTGGAAAAATAATTCACTTATAAATATTTAAATAGTTTATTCAACCAGTACGTTATACAAGTGCAGCATATTTCTGAGAGACAAATACCATACAGGATAAGATATTTAACCTATAACTGGAGTGGAAACCCACATGCAATGGCAAGACATTAATTCAACTATGCCTTTAATTGCTGTTTGGCATACACAATGCATTTCTGGTGCTAACCGTGTATTTTCGTTAATATTACTTAGGTAAATCCCCATAATTACCAATATACTGAAATACCACAAGCGAGTTCTGCCACGTAACTGTAACACAAATCCTTAGCTAAACTTTCAACAGGTTATGGATAAAGCTGTAAACCGACGTATGTACATAACATACTTAAAATAGACTTGTAAACTTTAAAAGGTTTAAAATCAAAACATTCAATAGATTGCCTCCGTCATTGCAGAAAGTAATAAGAAAGATGAATCCTTATATATCCTCACTAATTAAAATGCGATTTATTTTAAGACATAAGTTATACATATATTTTTAAAGAACTTTAATTGTACACCTGCATGGAAAGACACTCTATTCTATTCAAATGTAACTGTATTCCATTGCTTGAACGGGACTTGGACATATCCGAGCGCGAAATGTTTGCCAAGTAAGTAGACGCTTGGAATTGGAATTAGGCATAAGTTTTGTTATGTGTTTTTTTTAGTTGTAACACTTTTATAGTTATAACGACATTTGCGTGTAACAAATAATAAAATAAATATTTGTCTAACGACTTCCTGGCAGCTGTCTACCTCAGAGTACTGCATAATTCTTAGTTCATTCACGATCATTGTTAAAAAATTGTTTTATGGTAACCTGTTGCTCGAGCGTATGGTTTTTAGCATTGCTCTTGGCAAAATAAACACATTACAACATCAAAAATACCTAGGGGCATTTACTGCGCATAGTCCTCACCTTCACGTGCTTAATTATTAGAAAATAAAACACAATAATAATTATTATCACAATCACATGTGAGTAGATCCAAAGTAACATGAATACACCATACTTTTTAAAATCCTTAAGTAGTAAGTAAGGCCTGCATTTTAAATGTAAATGATGTTTCCTATTCATGAACACTATATGCGACTTCCGATACAGTACGATACAAAACATTTGGTATATGAAATACCAAAGTCGACCTTACACACTCATCAAGCAATCCAATTTGTAGCAGCAATCAAGTAACAAAGTAAGTGTTCGAAAATTGCAGTATACATAGTTCCGAATTGAACCGCGAACACTAGGCAATGGACATCATTTCAGACTAAACTTTGAGACTCAGTACGGAGTCACAAACCTGTTACATTATTGATTTCTAGCGACACGGACTATTTGGGGGGAAGAATCATGCTGAAAGGTCTCTTAGATAGCAGGGTAAAGCCAGTCAAAGCACCTGAAGTTTTTTCAACAATCTAATTAAACAGTATTTCTGTTTTAATATTCTGTCGAGATTGTTATCCCTTCGACAGAAAGAGTGGCACCCACTACATTCAACTCAATCTCGACATTTTATACTAGCCGAACATCTGGGCAACCTTACCATTTGGTGAAACTCAGACATTGTCGTTGATAATGCATACATTAACAGCCGTATGCTTTTATTGTATTGTTCAACACAAAAAAGTGGAGTTCGATCTTTATTAATAAATTATACGGTAACATTTACTATTTCATAAGCATACTTCATTGATAAGTAAATAATTCGTTATTCGTCTAAAATATATGTGTATTTTGTAAATACGATTTTTAGAATGTCCCGTATTGAATGTGACCGGAGGGAAATTGACGTACAGTCAACTTGATACGAAAGCTACGCTGACATGCGCCCTTGGATTCTATTCAAATATCACCGTGTTTCATTGCCTTAACGGGACTTGGACGTATCCGAGCGCTATATGCCTGCCAAATAAATAGATGCTTGGTACTTTAATATTGAATAAGTTGTGTTATGTGTTTTAATGAGATGTAACCATATCCTAGTTATTATGCCATTCGCGTGTTAACAACGATAGTATATCCCTTTGTAAAACGAATTCCTGTTATCTGTTAATCTCAGAGTATAAGACTGTTTGAGAATACTTGTTAATGCTTAGAACATTAACGATTATGGATAAAAAGAAATAATATTATTTTGTTACTTGTTGCTCGAGCTTCCGATTTTAAGCATGGCTCTTGGCATAATTTAAACATTACAACATCAATAATATTAATAGGCATATACATATAATCTTACTGAAGCTCTTTTGCTTTATCATTAGAAATTCAAACAAAAGTGTTATTGTTACCAGACTAACTTTTGAGGAGATCCTTACTATAATGAAGAATCCATTATTTACGTTAAACCTTCGGTAATACTCCATGCCGGCCTCTATCTTTGTATGATGGTTTCCATGTACGACCGTACATCGGTTATTATCCCTATATGCGACTTGTGGCTCAGTACAATATAAAATATTTGGACCTTATACACTGACAGAGCATTCACATGTTAACCAGCAATCAGGTGGGAAAGTAAGAGTTCGAAGATTGCAGTATACAGTATTCAGAATTGAATCACGGACACTATGTCTTGGATAATCAGTACGGAGTCAAACTAAATTTGTATCGATTTCTAGCGAGTCTTTCTGACAAGGCTCTTTAATCGCTAGCAGAGGAAATGCAGTCAGAACATCGGAAGTACCTACTAGTGTTTTATCAACAATATAAATAAGCAGTAATATTCTTTCCTTATTTTGTCGAGCTTTTGATCCTTCGACGGAAGGAGTCACAACTCTTATATTCAATTGAAACTCGACAATTTATACTATCTGGACAGCCTTACCTTTTCCACTGTCGTTGATAATGCATGCATTTACAGCCTTGTGTTCTTACTTAATTACTCAAGACAATAATTGGGTTTCAATTTTACGCAATGCAGAAGAATGTATGTTATTCAAATGGCTACGAAAACAACACTCATAGACAAATTCTAATATGTATTTTAACTTCTAAATCTAATCCGAAACCGGAAATTGATAACCGCTATATTAATAAACTTAAGGAACCAATAAACCCTATGCATTCCTCAGAAGTAAGGCAAGTAAACGTTATCCGTTACAAGTGCATTATTGATTTCAGACCCGCCACTTAATATTACCAACGTTCGCCTTGCTGGCGGACCGAGTCCTTACGTTGGACGCGTGGAACTCGCTATTGATGGGATTTACGGCTCTGTGTGCGATAGTAATTTTGACTATGACACTGCAGAGGTTTTCTGCAAAGCTCTGAATTTAAGGTAACATTTACTATTTCATAAGCATACTTCTGTGAAGTGTGGTGCGGTGTTGTACAATAATACAGTACTCTGTGTTAAATTCAATAAGTGTTGTATACCGATCAACGTGATCATGCTCGAAAGGTCTTGTGCTCATCTAACTTTATTTGAAACCGACACTCACATGCTTCTATATATTTAATAAAAGTAATGGGATTTAATTTATATTTGTACATTTTACAAAAGTTTATATGATTGGATGTTGGAACTATTCCATTTGTAATTTATATTTAACATTTGTTTGTAAAATAGCTTGCGCGCGGCCGTCTATTTCACTGGAGCAAAATTTGGTGAAGGATCTGGTCCCATCCACGTTGATCAACTTCACTGCGAGGCCAATGACGCAACTCTGGACCAGTGCAAGTACGACAAAAGGGGACAGTGCAGCCACAGAAGAGATGTTTCAGTGCTTTGCAACGGTAAAGGCCCAGTCTCACTATCACATTTTGCGATGCCGGTGGAGCCCCAGTGCGTGATCCGGGGTCTACCGGGATGAACCGGGGCTCTACCGGGAATGTCCGGGATGAACCGGGGACAACCGGGGCTCCACCGGCAAACTTTAAAATGTTGAATACCTCCGGCGTGAACCGGGGCGTAACCGGCTTGTTATGTCACCGGGGCTCTGCCGGGACACCACCGGCTTTCACCGGGGCTCCACCGGGACGCTACCGGCTACGACCGTGACTCGACCGGGGCACTACCGGCTACGACCGGGACTCACCGGGGCGNCTTAATAGTGCTTAAACATTAACGATATTTCATAACAGAAATAATATTATACTGAATCTCGAATAAAACGTTTACTTGCCTTACTTCTGAGTTATGTATAGGGTTAACTATGTCTGGTTAGAATCACGGCAATGTTTTTCTATAACTAGTTCTACCGTTAAGTAAGTGTATTATTGATTTTAGACCCGCCACTTAATATTACCAATGTTCGTCTTGCTGGCGGACCGAGTCCGAACGTTGGTCGCGTAGAACTCGCTATTGATGGGATATACGGCTCTGTGTGCGATAGTAATTTTAACTATGACACTGCAGAGGTCGTTTGTAAAGCTCTGAATACAAGGTAACATTAACTATTTCATTAGCATACTTCTTTGAAGTGTGGTGCGGTGTTGTACAATACTACAGTACTCTGTGTTAAAATAAATTAGTGTTGTATAACGATCAACGTTATCATGCTCGACAGGTCTTGTACTCATCTAACTTTATTCGTAACCGACACTCATATGATTATTTATATTTAATAAAATGAATGGGATATAATTTATATGTATACATTTTACAACAGTTTATATGATTGGAAGTTGGAACTATTCCATTTGTCATTAATATTTAACATTTCTGTGTAAAATAGCTTGCGGGCGGCCGTCTATTTTACTGGAGCTAAATTTGGCGAAGGATCCGGTCCCATCCACATTGATCAACTTCACTGCGAGGCCAATGACGCAACTCTGGACCAGTGCAAGTACGACAAAAGGGGACAGTGCAGCCACAGTAGAGATGTGTCAGTGCTTTGCAACGGTAAGTTAGACCTTAATAGAGTAAATGAGCTTATCAGTGAAAATGTTTATTCGTAAAATTAAAAAATGTGTATTTAAATTAAAACAAATTCTGACACAATTCATATTGTTCAATGCGATACCTTTGTGTATAATATAGATCTAGCTCATCAGTAACAATGTAAACGTTCAGTGTGAAACAGTAAATTTCAAACCATTGCTTGAACAGACACCTATACATTGTCTGACTTTCAGAATGTGGGCTGCCCGATATTGCATATTGGGGAGTGGATTATTTCAATTTCAATGTTACATCACTCTATGCCAACTGTGAATACTACAAGTCTTACATCGGGTATCTACAGATGGTCTGCACCGATAGTAGATGGAAAACAATCGGAGAGTGTCAAGAATACAGTAAGTGCTCGACTTACCTTGTCGACCATGCATCTTTCCTGACATAAATCGTGTANACATGTGTATTAACATTAAAACAAGTTCTGACACAATTCATACTGTTCAATGCAATACCTTTGTTTATAATATATATCTAGTTCATCAGTAACAATGTTAAACGTTCAGTGTGAAACAGTAAGTTTCAACAACATTGGTTGAACAGACACCTTTACATTGTATGACTTTCAGAATGTGGGCTGCCCGATATTGCATATTGGGGAGTGGATTATTTCAATTTCAATGTTACATCACTTTATGCCAACTGTGAATACTACAAGTCTTACATCGGGTATCTACAGATGGTCTGCACCGATAGTAGATGGAAAACAATCGGAGAGTGTCAAGAATACAGTAAGTGCTCGACTTACCTTGTCGACCATGCATCCTTCCTGACATAAATCGTGTATTGATTTTTTGGAATGCAGTACTAAAACACGTTATTGTCAAAATAAACATATATGATGGAAATTATTGCGTTCTCCTCGTTAAAACACGTGTTGTATTGAATAAAAAAGGATCATCATATATCGTATTGCATAAAATTACAGCAAGACCACTACACATTCAAGACATACAACTTGTTGGTGGAATGAACGCATCGGACGGACGAGTTGAGGTCAAAGTGTTTGATACCTGGGGTACTATTTGTAGTGACAGCTTCGGAATCGAAGAGGCCAATGTTATATGTAGCATGATTGGATATTAGTACGTTAAAATAGCTATTTCTTATTATAAATAGTAATTATCAATACATTAACACATTTATAATTGAATTTGAATTTGTGTGTTTCTGAAACATTATTGAAAAAAAACATAGAAATAATCAATAATGTGTTTGATATCTCTTCGTTTTGATAATAATGATAATAATGATATGAATACACATATATGTTATTCTATTTAATTCATGCGTTTTATTTCATAGCCCGGCCGTAGCATTCTATACAGCATTAGGTGAAGGAATCGGACCGATCTTTGTTGATAACATGGAGTGTGGTCCTAACACGAACCACATAAATGAGTGCAAGTATGATACGTTTGACGACTGTGATCATACCAGAGACGTGGCAGTTACATGCACAGGTAAGACGCATTTCTATGGAGCACACACACGTATGTCACAAATGACCTATGGCAATACAATAATACGAATATGTTACAGGCGTACATGAACACGCTCGATCAAGCGATATATACTAATATTTGAAAACAATTTCACCATGAACACTTGCCAAAAATCTTACAAGTGTAAGTTAAATACCTATCGTCAATCACAAAGTCAATTTCAAATTTATGTTCCATTTAAATTCCAAACGAGTGTGTTATATTTCCCTCAGATTGTGGTGATCCGAATCCATCTCATGGGCATGCAAACGACACAAAATCCAGCGTGGGAACGGTGGTAAACATATCATGTGACCGAGGCTATCTACTGAATGGTGACACTGTAATCAAGTGTCTGCAAAGTGGCGAATGGTCTGGTTCTCCGTCCTGTAGCTTAATGGGTAATGTTATATACTGAAATATTGTTAAATGCGAAAACGAGTGGTACTTTTAAATAGCAAATGTGTATATTTTTAGTTGAAAACAAATTGGGATTGCTAAGATACACTTAAATAACATTACGCGCTAGTAGAGGCTCATACATAATGCATATATTATCCATTGTTTGCAGATTGTGGCGACCCAACACCACTTCATGGAAAAAGTAATGGAACGTCTTATTTCCTAGACGATTTGATCACGGTGACATGTAAAACTGGCTACACTCGATCTGGAGAGTCGGTTATTCGATGCCAGAACAACAACACATGGACCGATTATCCTTCATGCCATATAATTGGTAGGTTTGACCACATTTCAAGATAAGTGCGATAATTATTACGAAATAAATACATGTTTCACTACATATAGTTACATATTTGTAAGTTGAACAGCCTTATTAGGATATTCGCTTCTGAAATTGTTTTATTGAAAGTGCTCCGCCATAGCGATCGCATAATGATAATTTAGCCAAAGGAGGCGACCTTTCACACGTTCCGGTTTGAGGGCTATCCGTATCTTCCATTTACCACATAATTCTCCACAAATGCGCATCGAAAGCGTCAAATATACCATTGCAGGCAGACAATGCAAGCATAAATGCAAAAAACATGACGCCTGAATTGAATGCTTCACATATTATTTTTGTGTGCAAGTAACGACATAATCGTTAACAAGTTATGACGTGTAATCAACATAGACTAGCGTATCTAAACGAATAAGCTAAATGGATTGAACACGGAAACCATTGAATTATTTCAAATAAATATAGATGATATTGAAAACATATGTATAAAACAGGTCGATTAATGACTAAGTCGGTGAAAGACATCTCGAAAATAATCATCGGGCAATTATTAAATTAAATTAAATTAAATTGAATCGAATCGCATATTATATTACATTATATTATATTATAAATTGTTTCATTTTTCTGCAGATTGTGGTGATCTTGAAATCAGTAACATGAGTGTAGATGTTGGCAACGCAACAACGTACGGGGAAGTAGCAGTGGTCCGATGTAATCCAGGGTTTAAACCACGAGGTTCGTGGACTTCAAAATGCGAGGCTAGTGGAAATTGGAATCTCACACAAGTTCTTAAATGCGAACTTATAGGTATGTTACAAATGAAACCAACTGTGCTTGAAGCATATATTGAGAGCGTTGTATTTATAGTATGTGTTAATTAAATGTATGAAACATACAGCAAATAATCTGTTTTTTTTTACCACAACATTAAATAAGAGTATAAATATTTATCTGAGTGGTATTACAATCACAATACATAATCAGAATATTAGTTTGTTTGCTGATATGTTTTTCATTCTGTTTAATATAAAGCCTCATTATCAATGAGCGAATCGAACGCAAAAAATAGCAGTGTTTCACTTAGTCGTTCCGTGTTGTTATGTTTTAAATATACTAATATTCAGGACAAACCCTCGCAACAGTGAAAACACACTTACTGAGCCTCTAAATTCGCTATGTTGAATATCAAAAACTTGAATACAAGTTTCTTATAGCTATATTTTTTAAATTGCACAGATTGCGATGATCCAACCCCGGCAAGAGGTCGCGTCAACACTTCTTCAACAACACTCAACACAGCGGTCAACGTTACCTGTGAAGAAGGTTACACACTGTCCGACTCTAACGTCATCATGTGCCAAGACGATGGAACTTGGTCTGGCAAAGCGATATGCGATCCCTCAGGTAATCATCACAATAACATGTTTATATATGTCTGAGGCACTTTTTTTAATATTCGTAACATGCATGCAGCATAAATACAAAATTACCGTACATATGCAAGTCGATATTTTATAGATTGTGGTATGCTACAAGTAGCAAATGCTGAAGTCACAACAGATAACGGGACTACTCTGGGTTCAATCGCGAGAATCACGTGTAATGCTGGTTTTGCCATACAGGGACCAGTGTCAGTTGAATGTGTGGCACCTCGTGGATGGAATGCAACCGTTTCGTGTATCCTTATCGGTAGCTATGTCTTACTACGTTTGGATTATAATGGTCCTTTTTGAAAATAAGCATTTCAAAATATATACAGCAATGAATGTACTGTCGTTGGGAATATAATACAAGTAAACAATCGCTCTCTATATTTAAGATTGTCATCGCTTTAATTTGGCAAATGGAAGTGTTGCCGGAAACAAAACAACGTACGGTGCATCTCTCGAACTTAAGTGTGATACTGGATATACACTTTTGGGTGGCAATCGACTAACATGTACAGATAATGGACAATGGAGTGAACAGTCAACTTGTGTCATTAAAGGTATATAAATTGTTATATTAACTGGTATTGTGTTCACGATGCGCCGTTTTGTACCCCGTAATACCGTTTAAATCCTCTTTGCTTTACGTTGACTGTTCAAAGGTCGGTGACCCTTCAGCTCCAATCTTTAGTAATGTGATGCATTTTATTAGGCCTGTAGTGTTAAGTCAAGCTGAATTTCTAAACTGAATTGCTCTTCTAATAATGTTGTGGACTTTCACCATTCCCTCAATGTATATAGCAATTGAACATTACTTTAACGAGTTTATTGACACGTGCATTTGTAAACGACCATTCTATAGAGCAATACTTGAAAGTTTTTTGTAAATCATTTACCGATTGTGTGAACGTCAACGACTCGTATCTTCTTGTCTGAATATCACGTGATACAATGATTGTTTTTTGTTTTAGATTGTGGGACCGTCAACGACCCAACTAATGGAAAGATTTTGAACGTACCGATCGTCACTACATTTAAATCTGTTATACGCTTTGATTGCAACGTTGGATATCTTCTGCAAGGAAACGAGTCCACCCAGTGTGACAGTACTGGACTGTGGACAAGTGCAAAGCCCGTTTGCACCAAGAAGTGTAAATAATTGTTGTAATTGACTTAAAACTATGATAATATTTTGTATACCTATTCTTAGACAAAAGAAATGCGACTTATTCACACAATTATACATTTTGTGTACGCTCATTAATCATGAAGTGTTTTATCGATGTTCTGATTAATTTCAGCTGAACTAGGTGGTACATGTACTGACAAACGACAGTGTCTAGCGGAAAATGCCATCTGCGAAGATGGTAAATGCGCATGTATCTCTGGTGTTATAGACAACAAAACAAATAAATGTGATACAAGTAAGTAATATTATAATAAGAGGTGTTTAAATATTTCCACTTGATTTTCACATATTTTTTCTTTACTGAAACATGTGATTTTGATGTTTAAAAAAATGTTTATAAAAACCAACCAAAGATAAACAAAACCAGGTAAGAGGAATTTTTTAGGAGAATCATCTTGATACTATTTTAATCAAAATTGTGAATGGTTTTCAAATCACAACATTCTAATTGCAAATAACTTTTAAACGTGAATGCATATGAATAGGTATTGATCTGAGTGCAACAAATGACACGGTTTGCATTTTTAAAATAACACTATTACAGTTTGCATTTGTATGTATTGCATGTTTATACTGATACAAGTGCCATTAATGCCGTTTGGAACGGATGCTGGCGATGTTTTGATGGAAGAACCTGATTGCAGTAAGCCAATTATTTTCAAACCAGCTGTCCCTATCTTCAATGAAATGAGAGACACAATGCATGTGAGTGTTGTTTTATCCGATGCATATACAATAACCTTGTTATGGTGTTTATAATTACAATGTATGACTTAATAGGCACGTTTGAAAAGTGATTTAAGTGAGAAATTTAAAATAAACCATAAGCACGTACACCGACAAACGCACTATTTCGTATAACAGGTTGTATTAAGAACATCCCATAACATACTACAAAAAGTTGAATAGCATGAATGACAAAAGTATGTGCTTATTTTTGTGTATTATCATTCTTTAACATGTCTACAGGTATGTAAGACTGGATTGATCAGTTTCGACAAGAAATACGTCAACAATAAACCTACACTACATCAAAACGACAACTGGAGTGTTTTTGAGCCTTCAATTGAAATCAAACATCCCGTTGTGGCTGCATATTTTGCGCATACCAACTTGGACAAGAAATCGTCCATACATTATAGAACATATGATGTTCTTAATGATTATCCTTTTACATCAAAAGCAACAAATGAAATACGATATCTAGAGAATTTACTCAAACAAATAGAAAAGATACCCTCCTTTGATGCAAAATTTGTGTTGATTGCTACTTGGAATCGTGTGAAACCGTTGAGCTTCTTATTTGATAGAACACGCGTAAGTAAGATCATTAACTGAACATTTGGGACGAAATAATACCAACAATATGACTGTACATGGGGATATAATTGCAGCATTTGAAACATAAAACATATCTTATATGACTATCGTATACTTCATTAAAACGCATGAATGTTTACACTATATCAAAACGCCTTGTGTGTCTTTACAGTCAGCAACCTTCCAGCTAGTAATTATTTCCAGTGGAGAACTGACATTTGCGATGCACATTTACGGTCACGAGCAAATGAACTGGAAGTTAAGCCATATTTATGCAGATTCCCCAACTCCAATCCCGCTGTGGATTGGTCATGCAGACACAAATGGTCCCCGATTCAATCACCTTTCTTCATTTAATTCGCTTGCTCTGCAAATGGATTTAGGAACTCAATCTGGAGGTACTTATTGATTATTTTCTCTTATTATATGAGATAAATTGTATTTAACATTTGACATTTATGATGTATCGATGATAAAATATATTGCAAATAAAATGCATATTTATTAAATAACCTTACTAAGTGTTGTTGTTGTATAAATCACTTTACTGATAAACGAAGAATATAATTTTCCAATTCATATTGTGAACATTTATAAGGAATGACAAAAGTGACAAAAAGAATTTATGACAGGATTATTTTCTATCGATTTGAAGAGCACCATTTGCAAAGTGCTTGATGCAAACACGTGTGATTATTGCAGGAATAAAAGGTCTATTGATGAGGAACATAAGCTTAACCAGCACATCCGTGTCTAATCCCGCCATTGACTGTATATTGTGGTTCAACAGAAACGTTAGACACCAGGAAACCTTTCACACAATGTCCCAACGGCTTCCCAAATGCCCATGTGACGTCAGTTTAGCTCAATGGGATCCCTGGTTTTGGGCCATTCGACGCTTGATAGGAACACACACGGATAATGACATTTTGTGCGTGGATATGCAATTTGGAGAGACATATAGACCTTATGGAAAGGTGAACATTATTTTCATTAAGTCAGATACATGTTTTCAAATTGTAGAAGCAAGCAATGCAATTTGTTATTGAATGTTCACTTGGTCTGACGATTTACGAACGGTCACGTTGGATATTACCTCTTCTATAAAAGAAAGGTCAACATGCATCATATGAATTAGCGACTTACAATGTGTCCTCAACAGCGCTAAAATAAATTCGGTCATTTGCCTTTTATATAAATAATCAAGCGAATGTTCACTAAAATTTATGTCCTGAATATATTTAAGATATTCATGTTTTCAATATAACTTTATTATGACATGTACAATGTTTCTGAAATATTCAAATCGCCCGACATGTATTATACGATACTTGCCAATTAAATTAATTAAGACATGCGGGAGTTTTGTTTGTGCCGTGTTGTCATTTTATTCCAGTCTTGCTGTTACTATCGAACAACGTTAACTTTTATCGATGAGCAACCTTTAGCAGGAGGATTTTATATCCGGCATCCTTTAGCATCAGCGAGCGACCACGAAATACAGGACATCATTGCAAAGGACAATTGCTGCAATAAATCACAATATTGCGACCTTTATTATCAGCTTCATCCGCCAGGAACCTGCTATGCAACATCTCCATACAACCTAGGTATCTTTTTCAGAAATATTCATTTTACTACGAGTGTCCTTATTTCGTTTCTATACCTAACTTACATGTATATACACATCTCCCTCGCGAACTACTGGTGTGTTTTAATTGAATCTATCACAATTAATTGAATTGCGATGTGTAATAAATGCATCCATTACAATGGCGGAAAAATCATATTTTGAAATAATTCCATTAAAACAACATTTGGACAAATGACCTCCCGATTGCTAGTTAGGAACGTTCTGGATTAAATAAATACGTCCGCTGATGGTATATTGATTCATAGGTAAGCATGGCAAAAAAAACACGTCAGGAATGTTATCCTAATGTGCGTTCTTGCAGGTTCATTCTGGGGTGATCCGCATATTCGAACGCTAGATGCCGCGAATTATACTTTCAATGGTCTTGGTGAATACGTATTGCTCAGGATTGACGCATCAAATGTCACATTTTCGCTCCAAGCAAGAACTGAAAGAGCAATTAAAAAGGATGGTAGCCTATCGGACGCAACGATATTCACAGCTTTTGCAGCAAAAGATCATCTCAACTCGTCTATCCATATAGAGCTCAATACTGTTAAAGACGGTAAGTCAAATCATTAACGTCGACTTGAATATTTAAATACTGTTTTAACAAAATTCACCGTAGCTTGTACACTACAATACTAAATTTTGTCTAACACAAGTTACGTTTACATGCCAATATAAAAGTTATGCAACATGCCAATATAAAAGTTATGCAACATGCCAATATAAAAGTTATGCAACATGCCAATATAAAAGTTATGACTGCATATCTCGAATAATCACATTATCTACTTTAAAAACTACTTTCAACGATTATAAGTTTTTATTGTAGATTTCACTCTCTATGGCAACGGCATTGATCTGACGCCAGAACTTCGAAAGTCTAGAGACGACTTCTTTGAATTCAAAACATCAACACTTACCATCCATGGTGACGAAGGGATTTTGCGTGTGTCATTTCTTGCCTTAGGTAAATCAGACTTAACAAGAATGCTTTCAACATTTCTAACGTATTTTGTAATCTAAAGTTTAATTTTATTCTCATCATTCTTTTTTTTCACAGAAATAACGCTAAATATAGGAATTGGGACCGAAATGCTTTCTTTAGATACCATCATACCGAGGACATTTGAAAATAAAACACGTGGTCTGCTTGGAAACTTCGACGGCAATCCAAATAATGACTTTGCGTATCCTAATGGAAGCGTTCTTAAAGCAGACGCTAGCGACGCTGAAATATTTCTATTCGGTCAATCATGTAAGTTCCACTGTAAACTATTTGTGTAGAATGGGATCATCTCTACGCAATACCCATGTTCTTAAGTCTCATTGCGTGAATTTATAGTATAATTTAACCAACCAATGATTTCACCATTACAAACAGATTAAATTCAAATGTAAAATATATGCTCAGAGTGATTATAGCGGTTTGACATTAAAAACACGACGAACAGTTTTAACTAGCAATACTTTAATCTGATTACACAAAAAAAATTATTCAACTAATTGTCCGTACGATTAAAGTTATCTTACTTTTACTGTTTTTGTAAAGGGGCTGTGGACGATGATACATCTGTATTTCTATACGAAGATGGTAAAAGCCATGCTGATTACCACAACGCTTCCTATGTTCCACGTTTCCTTGACACTGTGGACAATGAAACGCTTGCTAAAGCATACAAGGCGTGCAATGGATCAGAGAATGTGGAATGCGTTTTTGACTACGCGTTTACTTTGAACATCGACGTAGCTGAGAATACGAAAAACAAACGTCAAAACGTAGATCTGACACAGAAAGAAATAGGTATCACACGTATATATCAGTAACATCTATATGATAAGCATGTATTGCCATATGTCAGTATGTGCTTTAAAGCCCCTGTCTAGCAAAAAGTAGTCAATGTATTTTAAAGAGCATCAGTTCTGATAAAAGTCCATGGCGTTTAATTTGCTGAGAACTATTCTGTATGTACGAATTACACAGCATTATGTTCGAAACCTTGTATACTATTATCGATTGGTCGATCAGATATACTTCTTATAGTTACTCGAGTGAGACAGAAACAGCTTTCGTGTTTAAGAAAACTTTACAAGAAACCGGAGTGTCAAATCGTTTTTAATTTACATCTTAAATACGTCGTTTTTGTTTTTATATCTTTTTCATTAACCTACGGGTAATAAAGGGAAATAAAACAAGTACTTTGAACAAAAACAAAACACATTGTAAAACAATAATATACATACAAAGATTTCATGTTATTGTAAATAAAATACGCTTCCTTTTACAGTGATGGTTATGCCGACATTGAACACATGCAGCCCCGTTAATGTAACCGTTGGAGGAAATGGTTCCTGTTCATTGAAACTGGATGCAGGCTTAGACTTAGAAATCATTGGTAGCAACACATCAATGGTTGTCTACGACAAGGAAACCACAACGTTGTATTTCAAACAAACGAATCAGATTCCACACGATATATGGTACGTTTCGCATTTATTTAGGCGTACATATTGTTAATGTATCAGGACTTATTTACTGCAACACATACGGTGGTTTTTAACTCGCAAACAATTATAAAGCGATTATAATTACCATCGTTTCTTTATTTCCATAATTACCAGCTCTCATGTATTTTCTTTATTACCACCTCTCCTGTATTTCCATAAATACCAGCTCTCCTTTATTTCCACAATTATCAGCTCTCCTTTATTTCCATAATTACCAGCTCTCCTCTTAATTTCCATGATTACTTGCTCTCCATTTGTTTTCATTAAAGCCACACACTTTGAAATGAAGTACATGTTAATCAATACATATAGATGCAATTTGAAAGTGTGCACAATTTTCATTAAATCTATAGCCAAGTAAGCAAGTTATTTCTTATTTTTCAATCGGGAATAACCGCTTTAAAACCGAAAGTAGGATTTCTAAACGTGTACGTCCATTTCGACAAACGCGATTATTTTTAAGTTTTAAAGCGCTTAAAGACGGATTTCTATCTTGTAACCACCAGATATATTCGTATTGGCATGGATAAAATTAAATCTATATAGCCTAGTTAGCAAGTAATTTATTATTTTTCAAACAGTTCCGCTTTTAAAACCGAAAGTAGGATTTCTAGATGTATACGTCCATTTCGACAAACGCGATTATTTTTAAGTTAAAAAGACGGACTTCTACCTTGTAACCACCAGATATATTCTAATTGGCATAGATAAAATATGTTTCTTATTTATACTTACTATAATTTACTATGCAAAATAAGGTGTGTGGCTTTAATGTCAGCACTATATACGTTTTGTATTAATTAGTTAAACATGCAACAGTTTTAGCCGGTGGTTCTGTAAGCACTTTTATGTTTATTATCAAGGTTTGTTGCCGTTAATATTGACGGACGGAAATCTCGGCAAGAAACAGTCCCAACCATATTGTGCACTGGATGCAGCGGCCGGGGTTACTGTACAGGCCAAACAAGATCTGATCCGCGAGAGAAAGCCTATTTCAAATATTCTGAGTGCGTTTGTTACCGCGGATACAATGGTATTTTGATTCATTTTTAACTCAAACGACCTATCAAAGAAATAAGGTTTTACACTCGATATTCTTCCAAATAACCGTAAAAGACAGGTCAAAGTAAACAGTAATAGTTCATGGACATCTGTTTCAGTCATGTTAGTTATTACCTGAAATGAGTCCTCGTATTAGGTCAGACGTCGGTCAGACACGTCTAACTCTAATTTTTGAGAGTAAAGCGTTCCCAAACTTAAAGGGATCAAGCATGTGCAATCACCTTATCATTTGGGATTAAATGACAGTATATATTTAATATTGGTTACCCCTTAAGTTGGTAAACTTTGAAATGCACTATGCTGTAACCATGATTTCATTAAAAATGAATTTAAAGTAACTTACGTCGCAGAGGTTTATAATATCGTATTTATTAATCTATTTAGTTTGCTTAATGTATTGGTGAAATTACGTTTGCTATACAAGTGTAACAATGGTGCAAAGCGGACAACGAAGACTGCTCGGATCTTTCTTAATTAAAAATGAAGTTTCATTAAAATTGCTTTCAATAAAATATACTTTTGTAATACAAGTCCACTTTCTATGCCATACAAATCACATTTCAATAACACTGAGCTAAGCAAGTCTTCAAATGTACTGCATTGTAAATGTGCTATGACTCCTGCGGATGATGAATTTAATAACATCATATTGTGTGACATTTACTTTATGTTTAACAAATTAGTCAATCCATTTTTATACGACATTTTATAATAAGTTATATGAAGATTTTAAGGATAGCAATTAACGGCATGTAGTAAATGCAGCGTTAAAATCAACACCGATAATTTGAAGTTAAAATCTTTGAACTGGATTCTTTACCTCTATAAAATTCAATACAATAGTTGAATTCAAATAGTTTACAGTTATTGCTCTCAACGAGGCTTTAGCAAAAGCAATAAAGCTACTATGCAATTATACACTGTCTATATTATTAATTTTCATTATAACTGTTATGAAATGCATCATTTATATTCAGGAGTGGATTGCGAAAACGTGTTTGACGGCTGTGCTGATAGTCCCTGTTCACTGGGCAGAAATTGTACCCGACTTTCTGCCGCCGAGCAGGTTAATCAAAACAGGACGTACATTTGTTCTCCGTGTCCGGTTGGTTATGAAAAAGATCCAAATACGGATGATTGCCAAGGTAAATTTGCGTATGTTGTCTATAGAATACCCTTGATTAAAATTTAAAGCTTAAGGATTGATCTTGAAAGCATCAAGAGTAAAATGATATTTATTTGTCTTTAAACTTGTTATCAAGATGACTTTCTGTCTGGTTAAAACTTAACGCATTTTATAACTATATGGCCTTATACATGCACAGTTAAAATATGTTTCTTTTTTAAAAGTATTTATCTAAGTTTATTAAGCTGATGTAAAGGTGAAGAAATCTTCTGAGTATTCATCTATGTCTATGTTTAACAGATATAAATGAATGCAACACAAGCAAGCCGTGTGATCAAACATGCTTAAACAACGAAGGAAGTTTTGTCTGTGATTGCAAGGAAGGGTTTCGAGTAGATTTGTCTAATACAAGCAACTGTGCAGGTACGAAAACAGTGTACTTATTGAACTAATGTAATGTGAATAGAATAAAAGCAAATACAGATAGAGTGTAGATAGAAAGTTATATATTAACGTATGTCCACTAAGATACCAAATGCACTTGTACTCCAAACATGCAAGATTGATCCATATACATTTAAGTTTTATCGACTTCAATTTCTGGACATTTAAATTACACTTATTTTGTTGTATTGTCTTGTTACGCCAGATATCAACGAATGCAATGAGGCGACTCACAATTGTACACAGGTCTGCGAAAACACAATTGGTGGATTTCGATGTAAATGTCAACCTGGATATGTCTTCAATGAATCAGAGTGGACTTGTAAAATAGGTATTTATATGTTATGTCATCGATTTCAAATATACTAACAATCTTTATTAAACGTTGTGATATTTACTTTACAAACATGTATATGGGATGCTAATATCCTTATATCAAGACAGATTTATATCAAGCAAAATAATGCCTTTTCGGATTGCTGATAGGAACTTTCCTCCGACCAAAATAAAGTGCTAAATCTCAAAAGACATTGCTTTGTGAGCCAATCACACAAAATACATATTTCTAAAACCGAATAGATGCATTCATGCAGGTACAAGAAATTCTATTATTTATTCGCAAGAAAATGTAGACAAATATTAGAATAAAACATGAGTCTTCACTGATGTTGTTTATAGTAATTTGTTATTCATAATGACTTTGATTTTGAACAGATAATATCGACCCATGTGCTAATGCCACTATAGACTGCAGCAACACGTCAGGTTGTGTACTAGATAAACACAATCAAACAACGTGTTTCTGTGATGCAGGTTACAGTTTCAATATGACAACACTTCGATGTCAGGGTGAGAAAAACAGGCATAACGCCTTGCTTAAGAATCACTGTTTATAAATATAATGGGTAAATAAAATAGTATAATGCTGTGACTATTAACTGATGGATGTACCTTTGTGTGTTTATTTTACCTCTTTAGATACGAACGAATGCGAACAGAATATTTGTCCTCAAGATTGCACTAATACCGTGGGCAGCTTCAGGTGCAGTTGCCTTTCGGGATATCAACTTGTTGATTCAGTCTCCTGCGAACGTAAGAATTGCACGTAGTGGTTTATGTTGTTAACCATGAATAGTGATGAAGTATTGAATGTTAATGTCTGACATTAGAACAGCATAAATATATCAAATCTCCATTAGTCTAACCTTAGGACCGTCAATGATATTCATCTCTTTTCAATATAAGGAATGTCGATAAAATACATTAATTAAGACATCTTAGGTAAATATTTTAAAAGAGAAGAACAGTGCAAAATTATCATTATTCTGCACTTAATTATTCTGGATCGATTATCACTTTTTAACAATCCATTTTCGAGC
The DNA here is from genome assembly GCA_007657795.1 of Dreissena rostriformis. NCBI lineage: Eukaryota > Metazoa > Mollusca > Bivalvia > Myida > Dreissenidae > Dreissena > Dreissena rostriformis. The sequence goes on from VMBQ01003460.1 coordinate 77,641, forward strand.
GGCGTTATCATCAAATGTATGAACATTTTACTTTCATAATTTATTACGTGTTTAAGATTTAAACATGAAAAGCAGGTGGCACGATTTTTTATGAAGCTCTCATTTTCTCAAAAATCCATTGAACTATTATACTGCAATACATATATTTTTTGTATCGATTATTCACTTGGGATGGTATAAGACGTTGGTGTTATCGCATTCCAAGACGCCCTTGATAAAATAACAATGTTGCTTCTCAATAACTAAATTAATGGGTCTTTTTTCGCTTTAATGGATGCACGAGCGCTGTATTTTAATAAATTTTAAATAGGTTCAGTACACTTCGGCTTAACGAGAAATTTAGGCTCATTCGAACGGGAAATAGTCTAGAAATAATTTAAGCGTGAATACATACGTATTTGTTCTTCATGGTTAGCATGCGCGGTTCCATATTGGGGACACAATTGTGAGCAAACGTGCAACTGCGTCGGACGAGGAGCAGCGAAATGTCATCCAGTACGAGGCTGCGAATGTCTTAACGGCTGGACCGGAAGTACATGTGACAATGACATAGACGAATGCCTTGGAAATCTAGGAATGTGCGCTGATGCGCGTAAAACATGCCACAATAGCATTGGATCCTACACCTGCGATTGCATCCCTGGATATCGTGCAGATTCGGGTGGTGTTTGCAGAGGTTTGTAAACGATATGTATTAAGAATACGTATATACGTGTAAATATTGCACATGTATCAATGTAACATTCGAACATTCAAAGCACCTCGTTGATACATTGTGGATTTCTTTAGCATGAATAAACTTTCTTACTTAAGGAAGAGTGTCGATCAATTTACAACTTTATTCAATAAGATTCGCTTCTAATGAATACAACAAAATATTTTCCATGTTACCATGATATATAATGTATTACATTAGACATTGACGAATGCTTGGACCCACTGCTCAATGTATGCCCAAAGACATGTATTAACACAGACGGAAGTTACATTTGCGGATGTGAATCGGGGTACACGCGGCTCAACTCGACCCATTGCAGAGGTATCACACACGTGACTCTCTAAATAAACATTTCGGCACATATGACTTATGTATTTATGCAATATAACTTAACTATATTTCTTATGTTTAATTTACAAAACAAAAAAACAACAGCAATACCATTTTATGTTTAAGATATCGATGAATGCGACATGGGAATCGCCAAGTGTGAACAGATGTGTGAAAACCACCCAGGCTTTTACAACTGTTATTGCTATTTTGGTTATCGTCTTAATGATGATAGAAGAACTTGCAGGAAAGGTAAAAGCAGTTACAAAGTAATAACAATATCAATAAACGTCTACTTCTAATTTACATGAATAACAAAACAAATGCAGATGATGATGATTATGATGACGATCATGATAAAGATAGATTTAAACACCACTTATTTAATAGTACAAATAAAAATACAAAAATGAATACATACTATCAATAATAATGTTCACGAGTACACAGCTGAAAGAAACAATCTACATTACAATAACATTAATTACAATAATGGGCAAGCGTTCTCGTCCTATACGGTTTCGTTTTCGGCGAGCACGTGGTACGAATTACAATAGCTGATTGTAAAATATAAATAGATATATACTTATAATAATATAGTATAAGTATTATATAATTTGTCAGAGCTCAACAATAAAATTAGTTTTATTGAACCCATTTTAGTCAAAGACGTTTGCAAAGAATTCAGCAATTTGACATGCGCCGGTTACTGTATTGTAAAGGATGAGAAGGCATCCTGTATGTGTAATTCCGGATTCGAGCTTGGCGACGATGGCCAGTCCTGCAATGGTTTGTATTGTTTGAGGTTTAACAAAATATCAATATTTAATGAACATGTTTTTCACATTGTATACAATCCGACTTGCTTAGACGTTTCGGGGTCCTCAGAAAGGATCTCAATAAACAATAAGCATTTTAAATTCAATATCTGTTTAAAGACTTAATNGTACTGTACCGTTTTGGTAACTGGTTCCTTGCCATAAATAAAGGACCACGAAGGTGAGTATGATAGAAATGCAATACGTTTGCAGCTTCTGGAGTTTCACTTCTTTATATTGTGAAATAGATTGCTTCTGCTATCGTTATGTCCTTGCATCCATTACATTTTTCCATAAAAGGCATCCATCATATATATCTACAGATATCAACGAGTGTTTGAACAGCACATTAAACAAATGTTCCGGTGGCGCAACATGTACAAACACACACGGTTCATTCCTTTGTGAATGCTCAATAGGGACGAAACTTCAAAACGACAAACGTTTATGTGCAGGTGATGTCTGGTTTTGATTTATTACACTTGTTAATAGCGTGCATATTTTTAAATCGTCAGTAATGGCGTTTTTGTTCGTCAAAATTGTACTTACTATAACATGTGTATTGTGCATAAGTATGTATGTTCATTTAAACAGAAACTTTTATTTCTAGGTTGAAAACACAAAACACTATTTTATCCATCGACCGGTGGGACCAATTTTTATATTGTAGTTACTTGATGCATTTTCAGTTTGCGACAGTTATCACTTTGGAAAAGATTGTTCCCAAAGGTGTTCCTGTATTCATGGTGTGTGTAACAACAAAGTCGGTACGTAAAACGTTAACACTTGTGGTCCTTATTGGTTGTATCTATACGTTATATATAATCGTTTATCCGACATAAATCAAAACACTCTAAACGGGTCACATATTGTACATTTATCCGAATAAACAAAGAACCAAATGTTTATTAACCTTTTTGTCGACGTATTGATAGTTTCATTGAAACGAATCATACTGTTCAAAGGTTGTGTCTGCGACTCGGGATGGTCGGGCGTCAGTTGTGACGTCGACATCGACGAATGCAAAGACTTCCAGATGACGTGTAACGAACCGAACACACGATGTTTAAATACACCTGGCAACGCGACGTGTGCATGTAAGATGGGATATAGGAGAAATTCAACGTCAGGGCTATGCGAGGGTATGCGAGTGTTGTAAAAAAATTGTTAATGTGTACTAAATAAGTACTATATAGGTGTTTTGTACAGTATACATATAAATGACATATACACTTATATCTTCACGTATGCCTACAAACTGGTTTACTTTATGTGTTATTGTCTAAGTGATTTTTTTTCAAATGAGTGTAGTTATATAGTTTCAACAATTTCCTAATGCAGACGTGAATGAATGCATCGACACAAGCCTGAATAACTGTGGCCAGATTTGTACCAACACACAAGGAAGCTTCGTATGTAGCTGTAGAGATGGGTTTCTTCTACAACAAGGACAATGCTCAGGTATTTGATATTCATGTGTGCATATTTATAAATTAAAAATGTAGTACTTACGAGCTTGCTTTTTATAATTTAAATTCTTACGAATGCAACAACGGAAAGGTTGATACAGTTTTTCGTGGTTTAAAATGACGACATAAACCTTGTCACTTAAACTGTGAAAAGCAATCACATTGAATACACAGAACGATGAAATATGCATTAATACACGTGACATTGCATAGAAATTGTGCACATACTTTTTATTTAATTTACAAGACATAAACGAATGCAAAGGAGTCCATGGATGTGAACAAGAATGTGACAATGCAATTGGAGGCTACAGATGTTCGTGCAAGGCGGGATTTTTCCTTGACCTTATCGACCGGAAGTCGTGTATACGTATGTATAAATGGCATTCTAATAGTTTATTATATATCATATATAATTTTTTAACAACAACAAAACACAAAATGACTTAATAATAGTTTTCAGATTCAACGCTTTAATTACGGTGAACTACAACACTTATTCCTATATCACCCATGTAAATCATTACTTACATCAATTCAATATATCGAATGTGATTTTTGGTATTATATTGTTTATATTTCAGCGGCAGAAAGGTGTACCAACGAACAAAAGGCTAACTGTTCTGCAAATGCCACGTGTTCCGTTTCGGATGGCAGTGTAGTGTGTGCTTGCCCGAAAGGATACAGTGGCCCTGGCTGTTCAGGTAAATCATCGACTCAATAATAACCGCTTTAAAATTCTGCAGTAAACGGCACTTAAAGGTATAATACAGATTTAAATAAATGCTATAATGCATGCTCAAACAAAGAAGAACACATGTACGGGAAAAGCAATTCGACTTCGTGATAAAAATCATAATTTAATGATATCATTTGACTTTGGTTTCGATCATGCAATTATGAACGCAATGGTCAGTTTGGCAATTCCACGAAGCGTGCTTAATCTCACGAAGTTACCAATTTAAATGTCATTCCTTATATTTACATTAGACTTCGGATTATTTCGACTCCATAATGTTATCTTGTTTTAGTTAAACCTTAATTGTATTGAAAGTTTAAGCTAACTTTCAGACAAAGCAGTTTTCTGATCGGAACGCCGAAGTATCGTCAAGTTCAATTGATTATCAGAAAAAATCGCCATGTTCCATATTAACAATCGTTTCTGAAACATATTCCGTTTTGATTTCCTCAATTTCCGGCGTTATATGAATTTAAATATTTACACTATTTTAACAATTGTTATGTTCAATCATGAATTGTGTGGCAATAAAAAACAAATTTATCTAAAGCATTAACAAATGTAAACGTACCTGTGACATCATTAAACACGAATAGCTATTTATGTCGATGTCGTCAACACACATCACACTGTACGTTATTAATGTTTAATATATATACCATGTACTTTGTAAGTTACTGCATGCACTTCTACATGCACAATATTATTAATTCAATCAGTAGTATGCCACTTTAAACAACCCACACATTCTTTCCATTTAGTCCCACAGACATTTCATACAAATCCTGTTTTATCAATAACACAACCGATGCATTTTAATCGATGCATTTCCATCCACAACACAAATGTGAAAACATCCCCAAATGACATCACTACTAGTAAACAAGGGATGTCACTTAGTACGTATTAGCCGCGTCAAAAATCAATACTGGGAACATGTACTGCAATGAACTTGCATCTACGTGAAATTAAATGTTCATCTCAAGTAAATAAAACAAATGAAACCATGAGTTGTAAATACTTACATAAGGTACACACATCAAAATCGTAACGGCGTATTATAATAATACATTAAAAAATACATATTTAATAAACGTATGATACATTTTCGTTCGATTGAACTAAAGAAAAAATCATGATAACAGAGCGGGATGAATGTTTCAGACGTAAATGAGTGTACAACAGGACAGCATCGATGTAACCAGATTTGCAACAACACTGTTGGTAGCTTTTTCTGTCAGTGTGAACTTGGTTACTTCTTGCAAGACGACAATACCACTTGTCAGGGTAAAGACTACACATTATATTTCATTTTTGTTAACATAATTTTAATACGGTACGTGCTACATAAGCGGATGTCATTATTAAGGAAATAAGGATGTGATGCTTTAAATTTAAACTGTGCACTAACCCAAGATTAAAGCGCATTGTTTTTTTCTTACTTGCTAGTTTGCAATGAAGGGACTTATGGCGAAAAGTGTGCAAACAAATGTATATGCAATGCTTCGAATACAATTCTATGCAATCGAACAACTGGGTCATGCACGTGTAAGAAAGGATGGACAGGAATTGACTGCAACGAAGATATTTACGAATGCAACTCAACTGCTTACATCTGCCCGGCGCTTTCAACGTGTGTCAACACGCTTGGTGGATACACGTGTGATTGCAATACAGGCTATCTTAAAAACGCTTTCGGACAATGTCAAGGTACCCTTTTATCCATGTATTTATCTTTTTATTTAAAATATAGTTCTATGCACTAATAAGCACATGTTATAAATATATATGTATAACAACTGTAGGTAACTTAACGTTAAACGATGTAATATTATCTTATACATTTATTTCACAATTATTAAATTATATGTGAATAAACAAGTTTCATAAGTATTTGCCCTTCTTGACTTATGCCTTATTTTAATATTTCAGTTTATTGATTTACTGTGTTACAATCGTAGTTTTTCGACTTTACCCATTATCTAATTCAGAGTGTCAACAAGGTCGCTTTGGAACCGGCTGCAACAAGACATGCCCGTGTGATATGACACACACGTCAAAATGTACAACGAACAACGGCACGTGCATCTGTGAACCAGGTTGGACGGGAAGGACGTGCACTGAGGATGTCAAAGAGTGCGACAACAATACAACGTGTTCTTCTAATTCAACGTGCATTGAAGCACCAGGAAGCTACGAATGCATATGTAACTTAGGGTTCAGACGAAACTTACTCGGAAACAAATGCCTAGGTTGGTTGCGTTTTCATATGAGCAATTGTGTTTATCTGTAATAGTCCTATTCAGTTATCTTACAAATAATGCTCACACGATTTCCACCATGTTCAACGAACGCGCTTGTTACAGCTTGTTCAGACAACACCTATGGAGACCGATGTTCACTACCCTGCTCGTGCAAAACAGATAACACACTGACTCCGACCCAATCATGTGATCATGTCAATGGTTCGTGCTTTTGTACCGCCTTCTGGAAAGGCAACACGTGTGAAGAAGACATCGACGAATGCAAGGCCGATGTTTGTGCAGATTCAAATGCATTTTGTCACAATACCTTACTTGGGTACAAATGTTTCTGCAAGAAGGGTTTTGTTTTAGATGAAACAAGAGGATTGTGTAAGGATGTTGCAAAACGTAAGTGGTGATTTCTAACAAAAATTAGACCCACAGTTTAATTTTGCCTCTAGAGAAATGCAATAGTTGCAATCACTGTTTTCTTTAATAGTTGTAAGTGTCCATTGGTTGTTTGAGGGATATTTTAATTTTAAAGCCGATTTTAACCGTAAAGTACTAAATCGAAGTTGTACTTAGTTTCAGAAGAACAAGAGGCATTGCAGCTCGAGATAACACTGGACATTACCATCAAAGACATTAATTTGTCCATTGAAAGTACATTTGCAGTGTATGCGGAAAAAGTCGTATCGTCGGTAGGTACTCTTGATCTATTGGACAGAAAGATAATGTTCAGATGGTTTACATGTGTTGTAGATTTCAAAGCAGGTAAACTGCTTCTGCATGTGTGTCAAGTAAACATTATATATGCATACGGTTTGCATAATTGTATATGTATTGTTTTTACTGTAGCTCAAACAATATTCGTCGCGTTTCCTCAAGAACTTCACGGTTGTGGTCAATAATCTCAGGTAAGTCGCGGTGTATTGTGGTTAGGTACACTTAATAATGTTATTATTTTAAAGCGCTTATCAATGAAGATGGTTACATGACCCATTTAAAACGCAGTTAACATATAATATATTTGAAATAATTACAGGACAGGAAGCTTACACGTGAACTACACACTGTATTATGCACCTTCGGCTAACACATCTAAAGCGGTTTCCAATGCTTTAGTGGAAATGGTTAATGGCATACAGCTCGAGTTTGACGGCAAACCAGTATCAGCGGTGTCAGGTACATGAAACGCATTCCTCATTCACATTTCCGATATATTTACTATTTAAACATTACTAACATTAAATTAATTTAAAATTTATTACTACAGTTCAAAGATATGAGACACATGATAATGTTTGTACCGTAAATTTCGTTTTAAATTGTTTACGTGCTAACAAGATGGTATTAAAGTATTCATATTGATAAACGGTTTGATCATTTTATCATATTTTAACATTTGTTCCTCGGTTTCATGAAACAGAGAACCTAGCGAATTCGTCAGTGCTGTGCGACTTGTACGAAGTTGCTTTGGGCGACTGTGGTTTTGGTATGGTTTGTGTTGCTGAAAAAGGAATCGCCAAATGCGTTCAGACTCATCTGACCTCACCAGGTAAATTCATGGCTTAAAACTGTCAGTTTCAATCTAATAATCATATCATTCGAGACTATGAATACGATATGAGGGCAAGTTCGACTTATTATTAGAATTGTTGTTTTGCATAGTTTACTTTATAAAAACGCATGGAAATTGTTGTCGGATGTAAAGATATATTTCCGTACAAAACTAGAAACATACGTATATATATTTATAAGTTGTGTAACATTGCATACACTGTTGTCTTTGTTACTCTACTCGCACTTTTTATTTGCGTATTCTGTAGACTCGATTAGACTGATTGTAGCTGTGACGGTATCACTAGGAATATTATTACTCCTCGGAGTCATAATAGCGGTATACGCACTAAACAAGCGAAAGGCCCGAAATGCAATGAAACTGAAGCGAAAAGAGGCTTATAACAACAGGTATGAATCTACTGTTTGATAACTGCCAAATACATATTACTTAAAACGTTGAATACACAAATGGGTTACGCTTGGTTTACGTCTTATGCTAAAATCTTAATCCTGTTAATAAATATATATAAGTGTTACATACAGCCCAGTTTCTCTTGTCAGAGCGTTCCGACATGGCGATCAAAAGATCTTGAAGTTCCCGAATTCCGACGGCCGCCGAAACTATGGTAAGTCTTATTAAGATACCAGTAATATGGGACCTTAGTCATTAGATACATCTTACTTTTACCAACTGTGGGGATTCAGAAAATGTGTATGGCTCTTAAGTGCATAAATAACATTGTATATCCAAATAGTATATTCCACTGGTTGACAAATTGTATTATAAAATTCTTACAATATCAAGTTTTAACGGATGCTTCCTATTACTCGGTGATATTCCTGATGTCTGTATGTTAAAAGGTGCACCAGATGCTTCCAGATATAGGACATGGCGATCCTTGGCACTAGGTTTTAGTGGATACCCAACAAACGAACACGACCGAGTACGTTTTAAATATGTTTAGTTGATGTTGTTGTTCTCGTCTAAAAAATGAAATATGTTATATTAAGAATTATGATAATGTGTGTGTGTTGAATGTATAAACTACTAAGTTTTAAAGTTATGTTCAGATGCGTAATGGTGTACACATGTGTGGTCTAATTGTGATATTATATGGCGTTTGAATGCACATAATTCGTGTTGGAACTTAGTTTTAATCATATTTATATATACCACATGAGTATCTATTTAACAATGCATTTCGAACATTTCAATTGTCTTGTCTGTATACAACTCGTCCATGAAATTATTATCGTAAATTTTATCATACAAGCATTGAGCTATATAAACGTGACTATAACACACGCATAATCAAATCGAGTATATACTTAAAAGAAATGAAGAATGTAAACATGATTTTGTTTCAGTCTGCGACTTCATTCAAGCTGCCAAGACTCGCACAGAACCAAAGGCGCACAAATTCTTTCAATTAGTGTTTAGACATAATTTATTCTGATTGTGAATAAGAAATACTCTCGTGGGATTAGACACTGCCTTTGAAATATGATATTTTAATGCCGTACGAGTACGGGTTGAATTCATATCCATGTAACTACTTTGTAAGTTGCAATGGAGAAAACATAATTTCCCTAAGAAACTTTCATAAAATGGGTACCGTAGAACATGCTGTGTTATATGTGTAAACATATCGAGTGTACATGTGTATGCTTTAATTTGATTGTGAAACATATACTTTGTCATTTCTGTATTTTTGTAGACGTTATCAACATAGAACTTACTTTTGTATATATGTAAACATATAGTTTGTACATATTTTTGCTTTTGCTTTAATTTCATTTAAACAAAATTGACATTTCGATTTATTGGGTAGAACATACCCATATCATTTCAATATACATTCCACAATTGTGTAAGGCCAATAAACATGAGCTTTCTCATACATGAGCTGACTTGTTAACGATTTGCAAATTCACAACGATTTATAACGAACATTTATATACTATCTGTACATTTTTATTTTAAATATAGCTGATATACGTGCATACGCCTTTCATTGTCTGTATACTTATATTTGATTGAGTAATATTAAATATGCACCAAATATAGATGGAATATATCACATGTCTATATATCTATTTTATGTATCCAAGGAAAACATTGTAGTTCATATATCTGATTGTATTCATTAATATTTCATCTTGATATAATACAAAAAATTGTATACTATTTGTAATGCATGATCACCAGCATGTTACCTACAATTTGTAATTTAATTTGTAAATTAGCGATGTAGACATTGTTTTGTTTCCGTATAATCATTAGACGCATGCGTATAATTGTCATAATGTATTGGAAGACGTTCTTTAAGCATTTTACAACTTACTCTTTGAAAAATGTGATTATGAAGGTTATTTAAACACCAACACTTGGACCGAACTTATTTTGAACTACCGAAGCTTGTTATGAACACAGTATATACATGGACCTACAGAGGCTTGACATGAACATGCTTTACACTACCCACGCTAGATACGAACACTCTNTGGAATATATCACATGTCTATATATCTATTTTATGTGTCCAGGGAAAACATTGTAGTTTATATATCTTATTGTATTCATTAATATTTTATCTTGATGTAATTAAAACATTTGTATACTATTTGTAGTGCATGATCACCAGCATGTTACCTACAACTTGTAATTTAATTTGTAAATTAGCGATGTAGACATTGTTTTGTTTCCGTATAATCATTACACGCATGCGTATAATTATCATAATTTATTGGAAGACGTTCTTTAAGCATTGTACAACTTACTCTTTGACAAATGTGATCATGAAGGTTATTTAAACACCAACACTTGGACCGAACTTATTTTGCACTACCGAAGCTTGTTATGAACACAGTATATACATGTACCTACAGACGCTTGACATGAACATGCTTTACCCTACCGACGCTTGGTACAAACAGACTTTACACTACGATTATTGTTACGAGCACACTATACCTTACTGACGCCGGTAACACTACCAACGCTTGGTTCGAAAACCTATGCCGTATCGATGTTTGGTACGAACAGACTGCGCGCTACCGACGCACGATACGAACCCATTATAGACTATAGACGCTTGGGGCAAACAGAATATACAACACCGACCCTTGGCGCGATCATGCAATGCATGCTGCTACAAACAAACTATATCCTACCGATGCGTTGTACAAACTACCTTTACACCATACACGCTTGGTACAAAGAGAATATACACTGCAGACGTATGGCACGAACAAATTTAGCACGCCAGACGCTATGTGAGATCAGACTATACGCTTCAGACGCTTGATGCGAGCATACTGTACACTACGGCTGCGTAGTTAAAAAAGACTGCGGGCGCTAATGAAGACCGCAAAGACACTAGTTACATGGCGATACACATATAGAATAACAATACCAGTGCCGATGTACTGTTTTATATTTTGATCAGTATCAATACGAAACATGTTTGTAATAGATTACCATATTTTGTAATGTAAATAAATTCACATGTATGTACGTATACTCGACCACGCATTAACACGATGTAAAATGTCGGAACTCGTTCATTTTGGTTTATTTTGTATTTACGTGTGACCTTGTCCATACTTTTCTGAATCTGTTTTCAAGTTCGAATGGTACTTTAATATTCTAACTGTGACACAAGATCGTCGAAGCACCCCTATACAGTTCGTGACTCAGACAGCGTGCTTTCACCCTCTAGATAAATGCGTTACTACTCGTAAACTATTTATATATTTTGTTCATCAAGGGAAAAAGGCTTAATTGAATAAATAGAGAATACTATGTTAGTGTCATAGTTAACTTGAATTTATCCATCGAGTTGAAGAAAGGTTTACATAGCGAGGCTGCAGCTAAATGATTTTATAGAAGCAATTACAAGCCGTTGAATAAACTTAAGGTTTATACAACAGCTTGCCTTTATACAACAGCTAAAACATGAAGATAGGGACTACTTTTTTGCCTTGCAATCCTCGTTCATTTGTTCTTAAGTTTGGNTAAAAATCTGCATCTCTTTTATAATGTAGTTATACGTCTCCTGCTCGGTACTCAAAAAAATGCAAAACTATAATGGTATTCATAACATTAGCACCATATCTTACGAATGTATATTCTTATGAGATTTGTGTCAATTGAATGATTTTAGCTTCTTGTAGAGTCCGCTTGGGTAGCCAGTACATGTTTAAGCCTTGCGATTCCAGAACATACACAATGAATTATGATGGTAAGCAGAATATCTAAAACCGTATTAGCTTAAACATCAGGAGTCCCAATAATAAACCTTTTAACTTGCAAGTCAAATACTTAAATCACGATAAGACACCGACTCGTCAACACAATTTCTCAATGGATGATCCCGATTATTGCGTAGATATACCGAACAAATCCGATTTGGCCAAATTCTACTTCTTTTCGGGGTTTTGCAAGTTGAAGGTTTTTAATCTAAATTGATGGAAGCATGATGTTTATGCGCTGGAGTGCATGTGCCCTTATTTATTCGAATAAGTGATAGATGTTGCATAAGCCACAATGATGTGTAAAAGAAGCGCTCCCGATATAATGTGACCTGTATGCCCATTCAAAATGATAAAATGGAAATATAATGCGCAATTTAATAACCTGTCAGTACAAGGTCAATGTCATTGATTAATATTCTCTAAGATATAGAATAATACATTTTCTTCGTTTAATAAAAGTCATAAAACATTCAAATTGTCTTTTAATAATATAAGTGAACTTTTACAATATTTTCTGCATCAATATGTAAACATGAACTATTTATTCTAGGACGCCGACACCTGGATGTGAATATGTACATTTTGTATTAAAACAAATTCAGGAAGTAAATAGTTTACATCACAGAACAAACGAACTGTGACGATATAATTATACTGATTTGGGTCTCGATTAAACGACACTTAAATGAATAAGCACCTGGCTCAGCTGCGAAGCATTTTCTCTTCCTTGTTCAAATGTTAACTCGGATAAAAAAGGTTATTTCTTCAGACACAGGGTTTACAGCGGAGTAAGTGGAGACCTGTGTTGATAACGTGTACAATATGTCTACTAAAGTTGGAATAAAATAGAAACGCGTTGTAAGTATCTAGTGCAAAAACTAATATTAATTTTCTATTCCAAATATCCTGCATGTTTGAACATAGGTTTTGTGCGTATTACAATACACAATTAATGTCACTAACTTGTATACACATTGTTGTTTTAGACTTTGTGAAAGTAAACTAATAACATCATAACATATGAGAGTTTATATTTTGTAATGAAGCTGACAAGCACAGTCATGCACTTTCACATGATCTTCTGTAAATTGGTAGTGACAATGTCCCACAGACACACAATGAAAGGACAATATGAAATTATGTACACGCTAGTTTGGTTGTACACACCTGTTCGCAAAACAAAATGTTGTTGATGTTAATATCGCAATCTCGCGTTTGTGTTTTTTTATTTCTCCATGTGCTCAAGCAAAGTCACGACATCACCATATGGGTGTTTCTAGATTCGCGATCTCACATCGTGATCTCGTGCTTTCGCGACGAATTATCTTATTTTGTAATGCAACTGTCGTCAGTGCGTAATCTCGTTGCAAAAAAGCGAGATTATAATGCGAACATTTACGAGATAAATGCTAGATCCCAAATAACGATGCGAGATATCGCAAATATGATGCAATATCTCGAATATTAATGAATAACATTGAATAATATCAGTCATAAATCAGTACAGTTCATGTTTATATACGTTTCATGTCAAAGTATATTTTGCATTTACTAGAACGCACAGATATTAATAGACTTGTTCCGGGGTATTGTATTCATACGATTATAAAACAAACCATATTAACTGACTACCGAATCTAGGTACGAACAGACAATACACTACCGAAGCTAGGTACGAACAGACTATACCCTACCGAAGCTAGGTACGAACACACGTAACACTACCAACGCTTATTACGAGCAGGCTTTATATTACCAACCCTATCTACGAACAGGCAATACACTACAGACGCTAGGTACGAATTGGCTATACACTACAGACGCTAGGCATAACACAACTATACACCGCAAACGTTTGATTTTAAATAAATGTTACACTACTTATAGTTGGTTCGAACACAATATACACTTCTGACACCAGGTATGAATATACTTTACACTTACGAGGCTTAGTATAAGCCGACTATCCTCTACCGACGCTTGGTTCGAAGAAATAATACACTGCAGGCGCTTGATTCAAACCGAGTATACGCTACAAACGTGTATAAAGAGCGGAAACAAACTAGTTGCACGTCAATGTCGATTTATATTGTATTGAAGTGTGTAAATATCAATATCAATATGTTTTCGAATTAGAGCGTCATTTTAATATGCTAATTGAGAAAAGAGATCGTTTGTGTACACTTATCGATGGTCCCAATTTAAAATGCCGAAGTTACAAAAACACAAGTTTTCAGGAAACGTATTTTTATTAAACATTTCTTGCACAAAATCAAATAAATATTATTTGTAACATTTTTAAAAGTGTCTCATGATGGAACATGTTCATATGGAATTAATTTGACGTCAAGTTAATAAATTTGCTGTAAAATGTATCTTCGTCATTAAGACTTGCATTTATGTGATGTTTCGGCAAATTGGACAGCTAATTGTAATAGGTTTTGTTTCAATAGAATAAATTATTCCACTGTTTTACATTAGATAAAGCAAAGCAATGCGTGTTTTTCTGTTTTACACGGTGGCACAGAGATGACAAGCGCAATTCTGTATTTATATTGTGGCCTCGACTTAGTAACTTGGGTGAACAACTTATAAAGTTGAGGGAACAACTTCATAAGTTTTGGCTTCAACTTAATAACTTGTGGAAACAACTTTTAAAATAAAGTGTGGAAACAACTTAGTACGTTGTCCTCACAACTTATTAAGTTGAGACCTCAGCTTAGTAACTTGTGGCCTCAACTTCATAAATTGTTCCCAAAACGTATTAAGTTGTGGCCTCAACTTAGTAATTTGTTCATTTAACTTTTTAAGTTATTCCTTCAACTTAATAACTTGTGGGAACAACTTATTAAGTTGAGGCCTCAGCTTAGACACTTTTGGTGACAACTTCATAATTTGTTCCCACAACTTATTAGTTGTTGCCTCAACTAAATGACGTGTGGGACCAACTAACTAAGTTGAGGCCACTACTTTAAGTTTAACCAATCAGATCGGCCGTTTCATCTTTGTCGTTTTATCACAATTAGTACCCCTTATACTACTAGCTGCTCGGGTTCGAGCGCCGGTCTGAGCACTATCCCTGTTAGCTTTAGATCCCCGGTTCGAGCCCTGTCTGAGCACTTGCAATGTAAGCCATGGATTCTGGATTTGAGCCCCTATCTGAGCAATCGCCAAGTTAGCGACTGGGTTCAGGGTTCGAACCCTGGTGTGAAAACTAGCCACATAAGCGACGGATTCCGGTTTCGAATTCAGGCCTGATAGCTCCTTTTTAAACGATGGGTCTTTGGGTTTTAGCCCCAGTCTAAGGACTTTCCCTGTAAGCGACTGGGACCCCAGTCTGAGCATTCGCACCCTACGTAACGGGTCCCGGTTTGGAGGCCCTGCCTGAGCACTCACCCTGAATGCTATGGTCCCCGGGCTCAAATCCCGGTTTAAGTACTTACCATTTAAGCGAACGGACCCTGATCCAAGTCCTAGTCTTAGCGCCGGACCCGAAAAATGCGGGATTTATAGCTTACAGGGCTAGTGCTCAGACCGGCGTTCGAACCCGAACACCAATCACTTGCGAGGCGAGCTCTCATTCCGGGACTCGAAACCAGGAAATGCTGCTTACGGAGCTAGTGCTCATTTCGGCGACCGGTCGCTTAGAAGGCGAGTGCTCAGTATGGTATGTTAGCGACGGCTGTATGGTTCGAGTCGCTGTGTGAATCCGTAGCTTTCGGTGCGAACGCTCAGACTGAGGTTATCAACCGGGATCCTTCCCTTACTGGGCAAGTGGTAAGACACAGGCTTGAACCCGGGATCCATAGCTTTCAGGGCTAGTACTCAGACTGGGGCTCGAACCCGGGACCTGTCACTGTTGGTGCAAATTCTCACGTCGGAATTCAAGTCGTCGCTTATGGAGTAAGTCCTCAAACCGAGGCTCGATCTAGAGACCCAAAGCTTTCAGGGCTAGTGCTCGTACCGTGATTCGAACCCCGGGATCGTCGAAAACTCTTAATTAGCTTTAAGGACTAGTGCTCATACCGTGATTCGAACCCAGGGACCGTCGAAAACTTAGGCATCTTGCACTCGCCTCGTAAGCGATGGTTCCCGGGATCGAGCCCCGGTCAGAGCAATCGCCCTTTACAAGAAGGGTCCCGGGTTCGAATCCAAAAACCATGGACCACTCCCTTATAAAGCGAGTGCTTCGGGACTCGAAACCGGGATCCGACGCTTACGTTGCTAGTGCTCAGACCGGGGATGGAACCCTGAACCCAGTCGCTAACAAGGCAAGTGCTCAGACAGGGGCTCGAACCGGGATTCATAGCTTACAGGGATAGTGCTCAAACCGGCGCTCGAACCCGAACACACAATTGTACGAGTATGAGGGTATAAGCAAAAGTTTACGTTTCGTCAATTTACCTTAAAAATACATGGCTATATTGATACTTTAATATAATAATTAGCCCGCAAAATGCCGAAGTTACATTTTTTTTCAGCTTCGTCATTTTGACTTCAATCAATTTGCGGTTCGTCATAATATCACATGACTTTTTTGAGCTGTTGCGATTGGTTAACTAGTTCGTTATTTTGGGGGTATATGCGCATTGATTTCCCGCTTTGCACAGTATCAAAATCGCGAAATGCCAAAAAATGTAGGTTCGGCATTTTGAATTGGGACCATCGATATGTNGAAGCAATAGGACACTAACTTCGCCACATCGTTTTGAATGATCACGCGATATTACTTCTAACCAAGAGATTGGGTTTTATATTGTATACCATCATTAACGCAGTAAAACTATTCCATTACATCTGCACCAGAGGCAGCGATACCTCGTTTACACCGAAGCTCATATCACCGTCAAATACAATTTATCATAACACTCGAAAACAGGGTAGGTTTTACAGTCAAGCCAGTTTCGATATTTAATATCATGAACGATCACAAGTGTTAAATAAAGCAAAAGCATTTGCTAGCATTACGTGCAACTGTCATTTATTATGAGTATAGTTTCACTTTAAAAAAGGAAACCTCCGGTTCACGAAACAAACATTCTTGTCATAAAATGGCGATTATGAATTTCTATAAACCATGCTTTAAACTAAACTTTGCTATTGGATTACCAAGACAAACTATAATATCCTTGAACAGTTTGGGATTAAAAAGGCGGACATTGTCGATGATACAATGTTGGCATATATTGCCATAGTCTTGTATACCCAAGTTTTTACTTATTGGGTATCGGTAAACAACTGTCATCTCTTTTAGTATGTAGTTATACGTCTCTTGCTAGGCGCCCATTTTTCAGACGATTTCAGAAATATAACGGTATTCACAACATTATCACCATAGCTTACGCGTGTTTATGCTTATGAGAATTTTGCCACTTCTCAGCCACACGGAATATCATTTAGCTTCTAGTAGAGTCCGCTTGGGTAGCCACTAGCCAGTACATATTAAAGCCTTGTATAGGTCTCTCCAAATATGCCGCGTGATTAACGATGTAAAACACGATTAGACACCGAATGTTCAAAATCTCGGCCAAGGTCCCTTCCTTCTCGGGGTTATTGCAGAGTGAATGTTTTTAAGCTCCAACTCGCTTGATTGTAACATAATTTGTATGCGCTGGAGTGCATGTTCCCTTATTTATTCAAATACATATCCGAGTGATAATTGTAACATCGGCAAAATGGTTTGAAAGAAGCGGCACCGTTTGCATGTGACTGGCAAGCTCATTCCAATAAAGTGGAAATATAATGCACAATTTAAAAAGCTGTCAGTATAAGGTCACTGACATTGATAAATATCCTCTAAGATATAGATTAATACAGTTTGTTTGTGTAATGCAAGTAAACGTGTGCGTCATGACATACCATATCATTTTAACTAACAATGGCATTGTCTTTTACTAATATAAGTGAACTATTAAAACATGTTCTGCATCAATATGTAAACAAGAACTATTTATTCTAGGATGCCTACGCGTGGATGTGGATATATACATTTTGTGTTAAAAACAAAATCAGGGAGTTAAACGTTTACATCACAGAACAAACGAACTGTGACGATATAATTATACTGATTTGGCGCTCGATTAAACGACATTTCACTAAATAAGCGCCTGGCTCCGCTGCGCAGCATTTTCTCTTCCTTGTTAAAATGTTAACTCGGGTAAAATGTTATTTCTTCAGACACAGTGTTTACAGCGGAGTTAGTGGAGACATGTGTTGTTAACGTGTTATATCTGTCTTCTAACGTTGGAATAACATAAAATCGTGATGTAAGTATCTAGTGCCAAACTTATTTGTATTTGCTACACCAAAATATAATGCATTTATGTATATAGTTTTGTGCGTATTACAAAAAAAAAATAATGTCGCGAACTTGTATACACATTGTTGTTTCAGACTTTGTGAAAGTAAACTTATAATATCATAATATAGTATAGTTTATATTTTTTCAATGAAGCTGACAAGCACAGTCATGCACTTTCACATGATCTTCTGTAAATTGGTATTGACAATGTCCCACAGACACACAATGAAAGGACAATATGAAATTATGTACACGCTAGTTTGGTTGTACACACCTGTTCGCAGGACAAAATGTTTTTGATGTTAATATCGCTATCTCGCAATTGTTTTTCTTTATTTCGCCATGTGCTCAAGCAAAGTCACGATACCACCATAATATTATGAATGTTTCTAGTTTCGCGATCTCACATCGTGATCTCGTGCTTTCGCGACGTTTTCTCGCATTTTGTAATGCAATTGTCGTAAGTGCGAAATCTCGTTGCAAAAAAGCGAGATTATAATGCGAAGATTCAAGAGATATATGCTAGATCCCAATATTACGATGCGAGATATCGCAAATATGATTCAATATCTCGAATATTAACGAATAACATTGAATAATATCAGTCATAATTCAGTACAGCTAATGTTTATATACGTGTCGGTTCGAAGTATATTTTGCATTTACTAGATCGCACAGGTATTCATAGACTTGTTCCGGGGTATTGTATTCCTACGATTATAAAACAAACTATATTA
Organism: Dreissena rostriformis; assembly: GCA_007657795.1. Taxonomy (NCBI): domain Eukaryota; kingdom Metazoa; phylum Mollusca; class Bivalvia; order Myida; family Dreissenidae; genus Dreissena; species Dreissena rostriformis. The sequence goes on from VMBQ01003460.1 coordinate 96,816, forward strand.
ACTCACTTCGACATGTGTCTATACTTGTCTGATTATTCCTTCAATCGCTACAATTTGTTTTGATGTAAGCTGATGATCACTTCTCCCTGAAATCCATTTCGCCATAACCTTTTGCGTTCATATGTTTAGCATTTATGTTATTGACACTTATATTTCATATGCTAATTAAAAGTTATATTAGTATAATTATTATTAAAAGTAACGCGTGAGTCAAGACCTATTACTTATTATGTCAAACATTAGAAACTTGAAGTATGACGGCAAATACCACAGTTGGTAATGGAGATGAGTTCGAATGTTTGGGTCTGACACAGGGCTCGTTCTATCATAACCGATCCCATGCTCATCAGCTAGTTTAATTGAGCGATTCCCATTGCCTTACTGCCTAAAGCAAAATAACATATATCTGTATCAAAGCTATAAATCGGTAAATCGGTAACAACTTTAATATATAACCAGTTTTAAGCCGCTGCTTTAAAAAGGAATCTCGCATGCAACCGAGAAATAATAACATTAAACGCACGTTTACATCAATTTTTACCCCATATCACTTCAACTAAACTGCAATTAAAGAGGACAGTATTTTAATAACAATTGTGTTCGTCAGTTGTTAAATATTTACAAGAGCAACATGACAGAAACGATGTACGGTTTTACGTATTATCTCATTTGTGCCTAGTGGACTCTCCCATCCTTCTAAATTGGATCAATTCATTTCCAAAATAAGGGATGTCTAGTATATTTATTTCTATATTTAGATTTTTTTTTACAGAAATACATTTAAGCAAACAGCGCAGACCCTGATGAGACGCCGCATCATTCGGCGTCTCATCTGGGTCTACGCTGTTTGCCAAAGCCTTTTTTCCAGACGTTAGGCATAAATGTGTTAAAGTACATAAACGCATAAGTTAAATCTTTTCTAGACAAACATACATCCGGAACCAATGATTGGATTGTACTAATTTCAAAGTTTGGTTCTGCAGCTTAGATAAAAGCCGAAATACATTGTGTAAACCCCAACACGATATAGTCGTGTAAAATACCGTATTTTATGTGGGTTTTGCCAATGCCTTAATTTTCGAATAAACTCCTGTTAAATAAGAATGCAAATTGTTTTACATAAGAAATCCCTAGACAAATTATTAGACAAAATCGTGATAAGTACACATAAAATTGCTCGTATTTTTTGGGTCAAAACACAAAACGTTAAAATACACACAATAATACTATTAGGACACTTTCGCACATATATATACCTATATTCCGTGATGATAAAATAATACACAAACACGGCATTTTGACTTCACCCGACTTGACTTAACAATGCCACAATAAGAGTATCATTGAATGCCTCTTATTTATATCCATCGTTTACAGCTAAATTGCTTGCCTTTGTTGTTTGAACGTATGGATATTCTCTTGTTTGTCAGTTGATACCCACTATCAGTGTTGTTTAACAACGCCTGCTACCGAAATTAAAACGATTTTGAGACCCTTTGGGTACTCAATGAGCTTAAACATAAACTTTCATGAAATTGTGGCACTAAAAACAATTTATTATGCACCATTGTTTGCAAATATGGTGTTACATTAACGGCTAGGTTTATAACTTTTTGAATGTTACACATATATACCTGTCCAGTATTTTGATTATCGTTAAACATTAAATACTTACATTATTATATGTGTTTATATAAATAAACAAAACCAAATGAGATCACGAGTATAACTCGTTGTTTTCAATTACTTTTTGTCTTACTCTGTTATTATGTAGATGGCTTAAAGTGTTGGTTGCGAAATTATTAGACCCACGATAATTGGTATGAATCTTAAATATAGCTGCATGTTTCAGCTTCTTGATTTGTTAATGAAAGGCATGCACTTTTTAAGTGATCTTGTGCTGAGTGTGTGTGTGAAGGGGGGGGGGCGGGGAAACCGGAGTACCGTAATAAATTTCAGTGTTCGGACACTCTAAATGTTCGGACACCCTCTTTTTTAGCCAAATTAGTGTTTTTGTGACTTCTCATTTTATCTGAATTCGGTTTATCGGTATTTGCGTTCATCCCGTTATATATCACACCTGTTTTTTACGACCGTATGGCGGTAATAACACCTGGTATATAAATACCAGAAAGCAATGGTCCGCTACGTTCGCTTTATTTGAGTAAATAGGCATGTATACTTGATACAGGTAAAGATTTCTCCCGATAGCTTTAAGTAGTTACGCAGTTGAAATTATCTTCGTAAGGAAACCAATAAGATGTGATAAATGCATTCACAATCTTAGTTTTCTATCAATTAGAGAGCAACTGTTTGCTTTCATTTAGGGCCAATTAAGATAACTTTGATGCTTTTGAAGTTACGCTAGTATTAATAGCAAACTTACGAAGTTTTATGCACTAACTTTATTATACAATTAAAATTAAAGCAGCATTTATGTAATGACGCCCGAATTAGCAAATTTAAATAGATAGTGTTATCCACACAACATGTAGCATGAACATATCCGTTATTATGAGAATATGCCATTTATAATAGTCAACATTAATCGTTAATAGAGTGTTCATTGTAACCTTGTTTGTGGGTATGACTTTGTGTGCGCATATGTCGCTCCTTGATTAGCGTGTATGAGTATGCGCTTAGTTTGACGAGAAGTAATGTTTTTAATTTGCGCCAACATATGCATGCGATTCTTTTACTTAACATTTACAGAAGTTACCATAATTTTGATAGGAGGTAAAAAGTAAGATTAATCACTATCTATATTGTTTTATTTACATTTAAAATACCTGTCCACCGAATGTAGTGAAGAAACAAATGTTAGTGTACTTGTGTACTTGTAGGTTTACCTGGTTACCTTTAACCAAATGGAATTGCACAGTTTACCTGATTGTATGGCTTTAACAAAACAGGTCAACGACGATTTAAATACATTTTGTGTGTAATTACAGTACCTGAAGATAAAAATAATCATACACGCATTTTAATAATAATAATCATGTTAACAATAATCATCTGTAATGCACTTTTAAGCAATATACAACGGAATATTATTAAACTATTAATGATAAAATAATCAATGTGTAGATGTCGTACTTTGTCATTAATATATTAAAACCCTAAAATATTTATCATATTACGATGCGCCATCTGTATGTGTAACATGTACAGTTCAATGCTTGACTATAGTCAAAGTAATGCATTTATATCAAATACCCATGCCAAAGCATAATGTCAGGTGTTTATCTATAAAATAAGCTTGTTTTAAAAAAGTCAAAAGAACAGCGTTCTGGTCTGCGACGTTTTTACAGGAAAATGCTTTTGATAATAAAAAGAAAATATTGTAAAAAAGTAATCGTGTTCTGGTTTTCTGAAAGGTTTGGTCAACTTGATATACGCGTTTTTTGTTTTTCGACATCGATGGAAGTATATGCTCCAGATCATCAGCATTCTGTTAAGATCAACGAATACAAAATACAGACCAACGGGTTTGATCAAGACGAGTATTATATAGCCTTATGCAAATATCGTTACATTTATGTCAATGTCGAAACACTAGTATGCTCAATACCAATAATTTTGATTTGTTTCCCAATATTTAACTAAATAATTTACATAGTACAGCTTAGGGATGATTTCAAACCAAGAATTATTATGTTCGGGTGCTTTATTCAACGCAAATGATGTTAGCAGTATAGACTAAGCAAAAAGAAACAAATCATTGCTAAATGTTGAATCTCGTTGTGATTATATATTTGGCATGAAATCGAGAACAAAAGTTAAAATGTGATAATTTGATCAAACCATTTATCAATTTGAATACAATTAGAAAATAAGTAAACAATTACAAAAAGTAGAATATGGTAGAAACATAATCACGTGTTACGCATCTCTTCACGATAATTATACATTATAATTAAATGAATGTTAGTAATATTTAAAGAATAACATAGTCGGAAATGTAAATTGTGAATACTTTCCATGTACCTGACATCGCTGATACTGTTTTACCGTCAAATTCGAGCTCTACGCCATTTACCATTTCTACTAAAGTATTGAAAACCGCTTTTTGATGTGTAAGCAGAAGTGACATAATATAGTGTGTAGTCCACGTGTAAGCTTCCTGTCCTGTAAAACAATATAATTATATGTTTATATGAGTCATGGGACCATCTACAATGTGTATTATCACTGATAAGCGTTTTAAATGACAACATTATTAAGAGAAACTGACTAAAATATACAGCGACTCACCTGAGATTGTTGACCACAACACTAAAGTCCTTGATGCAACGCGACCAATATTGTTTGAGCTGGAGTTAAGAACAATATATGCGAAAGCATGCAACCCGTATGTATATAGTATATTAACATGACTAACATGTATAAGTCATCTACCTTAAATAAGAATGTCTGCTTTGAAATCTACAACAACATATTTGAACCACCTGAATAATTCATTCTGAACAACATATCAGGAATACCAACCGACGAAACGAGTGTTTCCATATACACGGCAAAGTTGCTTTCAATCGACAAATTAATGTCGTTGTCGCGAATGTCCAGTGTTATCTGGAGAGGCAAGGCATTTTGTTCTTCTGAAACAAATTACAACTTCGATTTAACGAACAGACTAAACACTTCCAACGCTTTGTACGACCAGACTATACATTACCGAAGCTAGGTACGAACAGACTACACACTATCGACGCTAGGTACGAACAGACTATACACTATCGACGCTAGGTTCGAACAGACTATACACTATCGACGCTAGGTACGAACAGACTATACACTACCGAAGCTAGGTACGAACAGACTTTACACTATCGACGCTTGGTACGAACAGACTATATACTACCGAAGCTAGGTACGAACAGACTATACGCTACCAACGCTATGTACTAACAGACTACACACTACCGAAGCTAAGTACAAACAGACTATACATTACCAACGCTATTTACGAACAGACTATACACTACCGAAGCTAGGTACGAAGATACTATACATTATTGACGCTAGGTACGAACAGACTATACACTACCGACTTAAGGTACGAACAGACTATACACTATCGACGCTAGGTACGAAAAGACTACACACTACCGACTTAAGGTACGAACAGACTATACAATATCGATGCTAGGTCCGAAAAGACTACACACTGCAGAAGCTAGGTACGAACAGGCTATACACTACCGATGCCAGGTACGAACAGACTATACACTGTATACGCTAGGTACGAACAGACTATACACTACCGAATTTAGGTACGAACAGACTATACACTATAGACGCTAGGTACGAACAGACTATACAGTACCGAAGCTAGGAACGAACAGACTATACACTTCCGAAGCTAGGAACGAACAGACTATACACTACCGAAGCTTTGTACGAACATACTATACACTATCGACGATAGGTACGAACAGACTTTACACTACCGACGCTATTTACGAACAGACTATACACTACCGAAGCTAGGTACGAACGGAACTACCGAAGCTAGGTACGAACAGACTATACACTATCGACGTTAGGTACGAACAGATTATACACTGCCGAAGCTAGGTACGAAAAGACTATACACTATCGACGCTTTTTACGAACAGACTATACACTATTGACGCTAGGTACGAAAAGACTATACACTACCGAAGCTAGGTACGAACATACTATACACTATTGACGCTAGGTACGAACAGACTATACACTACCGACTTAAGGTACGAACAGACTATACACTATCGACGCTAGGTACGAAAAGACTACACATTACCGACTTAAGGTACGAACAGACTATACAATATCGATGCTAGGTCCGAAAAGACTACACACTACAGAAGCTAGGTACGAACAGGCTATACACTACCGATGCCAGGTACGAACAGACTATGCACTGTCTACGCTAGGTACGAACAGACTATACACTACCGACTTTAGGTACGAACAGACTATACACTACCGACGCTAGGTACGAACAGACTATACACTACCGAAGCTAGGAACGAACAGACTATACACTTCCGAAGCTAGGAACGAACAGACTATACACTACCGAAGCTAGGTTCGAACATACTATACACTATCGACGCTAGGTACGAACAGACTATACACTACCGACGCTATTTACGAACAGACTATACACTACCGAAGCTAGGTACGAACGGAACTACCGAAGCTAGGTAGGAACAGACTATACACTATCGACGCTAGGTACGAACAGATTATACACTACCGAAGCTAGGTACGAAAAGACTATACACTTTCGACGCTTTTTACGAACAGACTATACACTATCGACGCTAGGTACGAAAAGACTATACACTACCGAAGCTAGGTACGAACATACTTAACCCTACCGACGCTAGGTACGAACAGACTATACACTACTGAAGCTAGGTACGAAAAGACTATACACTATCGACGCTTTTTACGAACATACTATACACTATCGAAGCTAGGTACGAACAGACTATACACTACCGAAGCTAGGTACGAAAGGACTATACACTATCGACGCTATTTACGAACAGATTATACCCTATCGACGCTAGGCACGAACAGACTATACACTACCGACGCTAGGTACGAACAGACTATACACTACCGACGCTATAAACGAACAGACCATTCACAATCAACGCTAGGTACGAACAGAATATACACTACGGAAGGTAGGTACGAACCGACTATACATTACCAACGCTACGTACGAACAGACTATACACTACCGAAGCTAGGTACGAATAGACTATACACTATCGACGCTAGGTACGAACAGACTATACACTACCGAAGCTAGGTACGAACATACTTAACACTACCGACGCTAGGTACGAACAGACTATACACTACTGAAGCTAGGTACGAAAAGACTATACACTATCGACGCTTTTTACGAACATACTATACACTATCGAAGCTAGGTACGAACAGACTATACACTACCGAAGCTAGGTACGAAAGGACTATACACTATCGACGCTATTTACGAACAGATTATACCCTATCGACGCTAGGCACGAACAGACTATACACTACCGACGCTAGGTACGAACAGACTATACACTACCGACGCTATAAACGAACAGACCATTCACAATCAACGCTAGGTACGAACAGAATATACACTACGGAAGGTAGGTACGAACCGACTATACATTACCAACGCTACGTACGAACAGACTATACACTACCGAAGCTAGGTACGAATAGACTATACACTATCGACGCTAGGTACGAACAAACTATACACTATCGAAGCTAGGTACGAACATACGTAACACTCCCAACGATAGGTACGAACAGGCTTTATATTACCAACGCTATGTACGAACGGGCTATACACTATCGACGCTAGTTACGAATAGGCTATACACTACAGACGCTAGGTAGAACAAAACTATACACTGCAAACGCTTGATTTGAATATATTTTACACTACTCATAGTTGGTTCGAACACAATATACACTACTGACACCATACTTTACACTCCCGATGCTTGGTTTAAGCCGACTATCATCTACAGACGCTTGGTTCGAACAAATTATACACTGCATGCGCTTGATTCAAACCGAGCATACGCGACACACTTGTATTAAGAGCGGAAACAAACTAGGTACTAGTATGTCGATTTATATTGTATTGAAGTGTTTAAATATCCATATATATCTATTTTCGAATTATAGTGTCAATTTTATTTGCTAATTGAGAAAAAAACGATTGTCTGAATATACATTTCGCGCCTCATAAAGTTTGCTATCTCTTGATGAATAAGTAACTAACCGTAATTTAACTTCCTTATGTAAATGACCGAAGCGTTACGAATGGAACATTAAAAAACTACTAACTGATTTGATGATGTTTAACACTTACTTCACTACAGCTTTGCATTTGGCTTTCGAGCGTTCCGTTTCGTACCCAAAAGACACCCAAATCAAAGTGTTTTTTTTATGGTGCACTTTCAACCATCGTTTTGAATGATCACGCGATATTACTATTAACCAAGACATTTGGTTTTATATTGTATATCATCATTAACGCAGTTAAAATATTACATTACATCTGCAACAGAGAAAGCAATACAGCGTTTATACTGAAGCTCATATCACCATCAAATACAATGTATCATACCAATCGAAAACACGGGAGGTTTTACAGTCAAGCCAGTTTCGCTATTAAATATCATGACCAATCACAAGTGTAAAATAAAGCAAAAGCATTTGCTAGCATTACGTGCAACTGTCATTTATTATGAGTATAGTTTCACTTAATAAAAAACGAAAGAAACATTCTTGTCATAAAATGGCGATTATGGATTTCTATAAACCATGCTTTAAACCAAACTCTGGATGCTTTGCTATTGGATTACCAACACAAACTATAATATACTTGAACAGTTTGGGATTAAATAGGCGGACATTGGCGATGAAACAATTTTGTCATATATTGCCATAATCGTATATACCCAAGTTTATACTTATTTGGGTATCGGTAAACACCTGTCATCTCGTGTATTATGTAGTTATACGTCTCTTGCTAGGCGCCCATTTTTCAAACGATTTCAGAAATATAACGGTATTCACAACATTATCACCATAGCTAACGCATGTATTTGCTTATTAGAATTTTGCCACTCCTCAGTCCCACGGAATTGCATTTAGATTCTAGTAGTATCCGCCTGGGCAGCCAGTACATGTTTAAGCCTTGTATTTGTCTCTCCGAAAATGCCGCGTGATTAACGATCGATTCCAGAACATTCACAATGGTTGCTGATGGTGAGCAGAATATCCTAAACCAGTTTTAGCTTAAACATTTGGAGTCCAAAATATAAACCTTTTACCTTGAATGCAGAGACTTTTAAAACACGATTAGACACCGAATGTTAAACATCTCGACCAAGTTCCCTTCCTTCTCGGGGTTATTTCAGAGTGAATGTTTTTAAGCTCCAACTCACTTGATTGTAGCATAATTTGTATGCGCTGGAGTGCATGTTCCCTTATTTATTCAAGTACATACCTGAATGATAGTTGTTACATCGGCCACAATGGTTTAAAAGAAGCGGCACCGTTTGCATGTGACTGGCAATCTCATTCCAATAAAGTGGAAATATAATGCACACTTTAAAAAGCTGTTAGTATAAGGTCACTGACATTGATAAATCTCCTCTAAGATATAGATAAATACAGTTTGTTTGTGTAATGCAAGTACGCGTTTGCATCTTTTAATACTATAAGTGAACTATTAAAATGTGTTCTGCAGCAATATGTAAACATGAACTATTTATTCTAGGATGCCAACACGTGGATGTGTGTGAATATATACATTTTGTGTTAAAAACAAAATCAGGAAGTAAATAGTTTACATCATAGAACCCACGAACTGTGACGATATAATTATAATGATTTGGCGCTCGATTAAACGACGCTTCAATGAATAAGCGCCTGGCTCCGCTGCGCAGCATTTTCTCTTCCTTGTTCAAATTTAAACTCGGGTAAAATGTTATTTCTTCAGACACAGGGTTTACAGCGGTGTTAGTGGAGACATTTGTTGTTAACGTGTAGAATCTGTCTGCTAAAGTTGAAATAACATAGAAACGCGTTGTTAGTATATAGTGCCAAAACTTATATTAATTTGCTATACAAAATACCCTGCTTTTATGTACATAGGTTTTGTGCGTATTACATTACAAAATTAATGTCACTAACGTGTATACACATTGTTGTTTCAGACTTTTGGAAAGTAAACTTATAATATCATAACAAAGGAGAGTTTATATTTGTTTAATGGAGCTGACAAGCACAGTGATGCACTATCACATGATCTTCTGAAAATTGGTATTGACAATGTCCCACAGACACACAATGAAAGGACAATATGAAATTATGTACACGCTAGTTTGGTTGTACACACCTGTTCGCAAAACAAAATGATGTTGATGTTAATATCGCAATCTCGCGTTTGTGTTTCTTTATTTCGCCATGTGTTCAAGCAAAGTCACGGCACCACCATGTGGGTGTTTCTAGTTGCGCGATCTCATATCGGGATCTCGTGCTTTCGCGACGTTTTTTCGCATTTTGTAATGCAACTGTCGTTAGTGCGTAATCTCGTTGCAAGACGCGAGATTATAATGCGAACATTCAATAGAAATATGCTAGATCCCAAAATAACGATGCGAGATATCGCAAATATGATGCAATATCTCGAATATTAATGAATAACATTCAATAATATTAGTCATAAATCAGTACAGTTCATGTTTATATACGTGTCATGTCAAAGTATATTTTGCATTTACTAAAACGCACAGCTAGTTATAGACTTGTTCCGGGGTATTGTATTCATACGATTATAAAACAAACCCTATTAACTCATTACCGAAGATAGGTCCGAAAACAAACTATACACTACCGAAGATAGGTACGAACAGACTATACCCTACCGAAGCTAGGTACGAACATACGTAACACTACCAACGCTATGTACGAACAGGCTTTATATTACCAACCCTATGTACGAACAGTCTATGCACTACATACGCTAGGTACGAATAGGTTATACACTACAGACGCTAGGTATAACAAAACTATACACTGCAAACGCTTGATTTTGAATATATTTTAAACTACTCATAGTTTGTTCGATTATATACACTACTTACACCAGGTATGAATATACTTTACACTCTCGAGGCTTGGAATAAGCCGACTATCCTTCACAGACGCTTGGTTCGAACAAATTATACACTGAAGGCGCTTGATTCAAACCGAGTATACGCTACAAACGTGTATCAAGAACGGAAACAAACTATTTGCCTGTCAATGTCGATTTATATTGTATTGAAGTGTGTACATATTAATATCAATCTGTTTTCGAATTATAATGTCACTTTAATATGCTAATTGAGAAAAAAGATCGTCTGTGTACATTTATATAGTTCGTGCCTCATAAAGTGTGCTATCTCTTGATGAATAATTTACTTACCGTAACTTAACTTCCTCATGTAAATCTCCGATGCGTTACGAATTGAATATGAAAGTAAACAACTAATCAATTTGATGGAGGTTTAACACTTACTTCACCGCAGATTTGCATTTAGATTTCGAGCGTTCCGTTTCGTGCCTAAAGTGAAAGGCACCCAAATCAAAGTTTAAATTTATGGCGCCCTTCCAACCATCGTTTTGAATGATCACGCGATATTACTACTAACCAAGAGATTGGGTTTTATATTGTATATCATCATTAACGTAGTTACATTACATCTGCACCAGAGAAAGCGATACCGCGTTTACACCGAAGCTCATTTCACCATCAAATACAATGTATCATAATACTCGAAAACACGGGAGGTTCTACAGTCAAGACAGTTTCGATATTTAATATCATGAACGATCATAAGTGTTAAGTAAAGCAAATGCATGTGTAAGCATTACGTGCAATTGTCATTTATTATAAGTACAGTATAACTTTAAAAAAGAGTATTTCCTGTTTACAAAAGAAACATTCTTATTATACAATGACGA